>JAAOAY010000561.1:0-27808 GCA_013396255.1 Fusarium sp. NRRL 25303 | reverse complement strand
CTCCTGGGGGATGGCGATGGGGGGTTCTTTGGCGGATGAAGCTTCGGAGTAAGAGGGCAGAGGAGATGCAGAGGGGAAGTTAAAGGGGTTTTCGGCGGTTGGGATCTTATCGGACGATGGTTCGTTTGCAGATGAGGGGCCTGCTTCTGCTTGATAGGCTGGTGAGGGATCCGACGGCTGGGAGGAGTTGGCGAGATGCTCTGCTTCTTTGGAGGAAGACATGACGACAAGAACCCAAGATCGAAAGTTGAGCTTGTTAGAGATAGATAAACAAAATGTGAGTGAGATGCGAGGAATTGAATACGATAAATAAATCAGCGACCGTCAGATCTTTAAGTAGCTGGTAAACACGGCTTAAATGCCACTTCGTCATCGGTTATAACGGCATCGTGCTCAGCCCTAAGATCTGAATTAACCCAGATACTGAACCAATAGGAGACTCCGACAATCGCGCGGCTGGATTATCTCGAATGGCTTGACGGAATGAGACTAGTGCGTCAGCCTCAGGGTAAGCGAGAGCGAGAGACTCCAGTTGTGACGCTACGTAATGAGGCTGTGCTGACCTCGAATGGGTTGAGGTGTTGAAGTGAAGAGTTACTAAGACTTTGGAACAGATCATGAGAAGATTTATGTTCAAAACATCATCAACAACTAATGACACTGTTCAATTTCTTCCATATTCATTCCCAGTGCTGAAATATCCAAGCCTCACTCAACCACTCAAGTTCTCCTCATCTCGCCGCCACTTATTCGCCTTGTAATAATGAACCCCCCCCTGCTGGATAAACATACATCGGACACTATTTCTTCCACTTGCCCGCCAGATCCGCTGCGACTCCGCACATTGGGAGAAATGCGAAACAGCTTCGTCTTCAGAGTATGATCGATCGCGAGCTCGAAAACACGGATTGAACGAGATATTTGCGTTCGACACGGATATGAGCGATGCGTCGTTTTGATTCCAGATCTTCCTGTGACAGCCTATACAACTTACCCCTGTCTTGACCTTTCCCCTACGAAGATTGAGGCAGGGGAAGATGATGCTTGCTGCGAGACGGTAGTGTAGCCAGCCGGGGTTTAGAAGGGCTTGGCCAGGTCCTTCCAGGGTGCTGTCGAGTTTGACATATGCAGCTACTAAATCCTTTGCTAGAACGCCACGAGTCTTGGACATTTTCTGAACGTCATCCCAGTTGTGTGTCTTGAAAGAACGCACACCCATCGACTCTACGGTGTTGGTGATGGCATCAGCGTGGTCGGTGTACAAGCCCTTCCACGGTGGTCTCCTACTTATGCGTGCTGGGTTGACCAGAGCTGTCTCTGGTGAAGTACGAAGACATTGGAAGCAGCAGCGTTCAGCAGTAGGAAGAAACAAAAAATCGCCGAACTGTCCGCAGAAAGCACACTTTGTTGTCGTTAGTGCGGTGTAGACATCCGAGTATGAGACATAACCGCTAAGATCTATTCGTCTCAAAGCATTAAGAGCATCAGGGGCGCGGCGCAGAATTCGTTGGTAGAGGATAAGGGCTGTTGCGAGGTATCGCGCCCTACGACTAACTTGTCTAAACCGGCGGAATGAGTCGATGTCAAGCTGCAAAAGGATACCTTCAAGGACATCTTGAGGTAGATGTGCTAAAATACCCAGGTTTGAGATTTCAGTTTTGTAGCAGTAGGAGAATAATCTGTAGATTCCTTGAGAGAAGTGTTTTGCTTGGGGATCGTGATGGGGAAAATAGTATTTGGTACGTTTGTAAAAGCAAGTGCTGAGAATTTGACTTCTAGTGGCTATTATGTCTAGTGGGATGCTGGAGGGTCCTGGCACCGAGTTGGTGTTTGCTGCAAATATGGAAGCCATTTCGTTGATTTGTTGACGTGGAAGGTAATCGATGGAAGGATTTCCCGAGAAATGAGAGATGAGAGAGATTGGTAGGAAGACGAAAAGAGTGCGGACACTTTGTTTATCTACTTTACGTACTTAAATTATAAACTCTCGCTTCTGTGATTCATGGTCTCTGGTAGAGCTGGGAAAGGACACTTTGGCGGTGGACGTGGAGTACCATAAGAGGTACAGTGTTTTACCAGTGCCATTTGAGTAAATGTCAGTCATGCGTATCGCAAGGTAAGTCATGCTTTCGATGCTCTCTGGTCTATGATAGGATCCAAGATAAAGTCAAATGAGAAATCTGAGTTCTTGTCAGCGACAGACCAGTGACAGGGTTGAGATAATGAACTTACATCGAACTTACTTTGGATAAAAGTACGTGGCAGCCGCTGTCAGGTTCTTTGAGGATTCACAGTTATTCAAGAAAGATAACCTTTTATGGCTTATGGACCTGGCATCCATGACCCAAAATAGCTCCTAGATAAGTTCAAGTTGGCCTTTTGGGCGGTTAGCGAGTATAGAAGCCTCGATTATAGATAATTCACACTACTGGGCGGACTAAGCACGATGCCGTTGCGCTTACTGAGGCCATGATGGGTTGCAGAGCTGCTCGTTCAAGATGAAGGTTCGATTTACGCGTGTTCTTAGATGTAAGGCTGCTTTGATATGTCAAGAACAGTTAACCGAGCCTCACAATTATCTTTGCAAGAATGAAACTAGACATCGTGTTTCTCGGAGGTTTGCAGGGTCTCGGAACAATAATCGACAGTGGATGCTCTGAGCAATAGTGATACGGGTGGGAGCGAACGTACGTAGTGTCGGGATGTTTGTTAACAGATGCACGCCGAGGCACGTCTTTGTTGTCTCCATCTTCAACGACGAGATGTATCACGATTTCTCGGAAACAGGGACTTTACAAGAGTCTTATATGTTTGCTATCTACTAGCTTTGCTGCTCTTCCACAATCATATAACCATAGTCTCATATGCCTCGTCGCAGTCGAAGATCTCATCCAGACGCCAAAAACCATAGACAAACCAAACAAAGCCATGCTACATTTTCCCTCTAGCTTCCTGATCAGACTCCCCCAGAACTAGCCGCTGGGGTAAGCCACTTGGCATAGCCAATTAAGAGACAAGCGTAGAACAAGACTTGCACAGCAACGCCAACCGAGACCCAGAACACCTCGTTGTTCACCCGCGGCAACTGAACCGCGAACTGCTGACAATATTCGGTTCGTTCACTGATACCCCAGTGAACACCCCCATTCGCAGCAAACCAGGCCTCCCGACCAGGCAGCTCGCTGTTTTCCCAGACTCGCTGTGCATGCTGGCAAGTCTTGAAGTGCTTTTGGAACCCTTCGTGTGAATAACAGGTATCGCGGTCTGCGACAGCGCCGTAGGTAGTCCCGGCGGCAATTGCCTGCAGGCTTCGTTCTTGAAATACCTCTTGGCAGCCTCTGCAGCTGAGACCTTTCTCTAGTACACCTGTGGAGGTGTTAAGAAAAGGAAAGTTGATAGAAGCGGCGGTCCGGTACTGAAGCCACTCTTGGTCAAAGAGGGACCGCATCGAGTCTGATGTCTCGAAGCCCAACTCTTCTTGAAACCAGAAGAGGTCATCTACTAACACGCATCGAACATTCTTAACCATCTTTCTAGGGCGTAGATGGTCGCGGACGTGCATAACCGCCATAGATGACTTGCGGAGCGACTTGAGAAGATGCGAACGATTGCCGTGGCCTCTATACATGCCGAATCGAGTATAGAATGGAAGGATCTCTTCCGTCCCAATCATTGACATCCGAGGTGAGGTCCGAAGACACTCGTGACATGTTCTAGTACACGTCGGTAGGAACAAGAGTGGCCCATACTCCTCGCAAAAGCCGCACTTTGAGGATGTGAGAGCGAGATGGATCTCACCGATGGTTACATGACGGCTTAAACCGGTACGGATGATGCTGGTGATTGCGGTCTGCCCATACTTCAAGACCTCCCTGCAGTCCAGAACTGTTTCGGTGATGCTGTGAGCTTTGGCATTTACGTTGCGGAAGCAATGAAAAGACTCGACGTCGAGTTGAACAAGGATGTTGTTCATGACGTCGGATGGAAGCTTGCTGAAGTGACCGAGCCCTGCGGTGGGTGTCCCAAGAGGATTTGTCAGGCCCTTCGGGATGGAGCCAAGGTTCTCCAGCACAGGGAAATACCACTTCTTTCGGATGTAGGAGCATTTGCGGCGGATGGCAGCCGCCTCCTCCGGTGGGTTAGCCAACTGGTCGACACTATCTGTCGGAGCATATCTATCTGAAAGATAGGCATCCAGGTCAGACATTTTAGTAGGGACTAGGTCGGACGACATGATGAATTTTGAGAAGTTGAAGGGTCGATGTCGCTACTATGGTAGAGTATTAGTCGAAAGATCCAAAGTGAGACAATGCAACAGATAATGCCAACCTTGTTATGGGTGAGTGGATATTGGGGTAAAGAAGATAAAGGGAGTATCGACAACCAGCGACGAGAAGACGACACCTTTAGAGATGGTATGGAGACAGTCTGTAGTGAGATGGTAGATAGGTTGTCAGATGGGCTCGGGTAATGGGAAGTGAGAGATGGAAGAGTGTTGGGAGAGGAAGAAGTGATTCCAAGACGGAGAGATGATAGAGTAGAAGGTACATCAGGCATTATAGATAATTGTTTAACACTGGCTAACCAAATTCTATAGAAGATGACGGGAACCTCGGTTCTCGTTTGCTTCCTAGCACTGCCAGAGGTTTAACAGCTAGCACTACACGTATCATAGCTCCGTGCATTCCTACGTGACAGGTATCTAGGCACAGAACAGTTGAGCTTTATGAGGCGTTCCAGCTGATGCTCACCAATACTGAAACGTACGCGTGTCATTGGTCAACGATAGCAATGTAAATAATAAGCAGCCTAGGTTTCTCATGTTCCCCTCCCAAGTGTCTTGCTCTATCTATCATGGGTTCTATCAAGATTCAGATTTATTGTACACGGGAAACTGAAAGTCAATTTGAAGTTCAAATTAGACTACAATACTGTATTCTGCAAGCGACGGAACATTTGATACGAATGTCATATGTAAGTACTATCTCAAACTCCAATGAATAACCGAACGCGTACTCCGAACAGTACGCCAAATAAGACAAAACTAACTCCAAATCGTGAAGGTCCATCCCTCTGCCTAGCTAAATCCCTTCAAGCAATCTTCTGTGTCATACCAGATCCCTTTACCCTCGGTACAAGTACCCTTCCATTCCGATACTCATACTCCAACTCCGTCCTCGGACCACGATCCTCTTGAAATGATACCTGTATAATCCGTATTATAACCTTGACAAGGTCTGCATACTCTGGATACTCCTGCTTAACGTCGAGTTTCACGAGGTTGAGAGTTTCATTATCCTTCTGAGCGTCGAGAGCGAGACGACTGATGATGTTCATGTCTCGTTGTGTCGAGAGCCCAGCCCCCATGCTGATCCAAAGAACGTTTTTCGCCTTGTCGAGACTTTCATACTCGCTAAGAGAGCTGGATCCATCATCGAGAACGACGTAAACGAATCGTGATGAGACATCTTCTAAACGTGTTGGCGTGATTGTAGACGCTGTCCCGTTCTCTGCCAGTGCGGAAGCCAGTTGATCCGCAAAGCTGAACAGATTGTCCTTTGAGCCCGGAAGAATGTTAACCACTAGGCGCTGAGTGGAAGCCACCGCTGTTGAGATTACACAGTAGCATGATTGGCCGATGTAGTCAAATGTCTTTGTCGCTGGTTCGAGACCGCTGAACTGACTACCCTGCAGCAGCTTGTTCCAGTCGTCGTTCGAAGGACATGGCAATTGTTCACAACGTTCGTCTAAATCACGTGTCAGTAACTCCAAATAGTCAAGGTAAGTATAAGAACACGTACCTGGCCACGTATTCTCATTCATACCCAAGATGAGGCTGTAAGCGGGTGACATGTCTGAAAGTCCGACCAGAGCAAGAACACCGCCCGGAACGAGGAGTTTGCGTAAGTTGGCTAGTGTTTCTGGAAGAGAGTTGGCTGCATGAAGGATGTTGTTGACGAGAATGATGTCGTAGGTAGTAGGACTGAAGCCTTGCTCAATAGGATCGCGGTTGATGTCGAGGCTCTTAAGCTTGAGGAAGTCTTTGGTGATGCCAGCCTTGGTCTGCTCCAGGACTGGAAGCGACGAGTCAGTAAGAGTATATGAGACACTCTTCTGTTCTCGTAACGCGTCGAATATCGTCTGTGTGTTGTTGCTCGTACTGGCGCTAACCTCGAGGACGTTCAAAACAGGCTTCTTTGTCGCATACGATGAGAGATATTGTCTAAGATGTGCTCTCGTCTTCTGCATCAACTCCATGTCATCTTGCATCCGATTGAACCTATTGCCTTCCAATAGTAGAGGCATCGGGTCAAGAGTCCCTTGTAAAATGGCACCCAAGTTCGGTCCAATCTTGGCCAAAATCTCTCCCTCAACACCCATGCGCGTAAGCGACGATAAGATCTCAATTGTAACAGTCATCGTCACATCACCCAGCACAAGTTTACTCGCCTTAGACGAGTTATACGCTTGCATCCATTGATACAATTGCTTTCGGAAGCTGGTCAGTTTGGAGGGATCAAAGTCCGGAATATCCAGAGGGATGTTGTTGAGAGATGCGCGAATAATCAGCGCTGCGGCGCGGGCCAGTGTGATTTGGTGATCGGCTGTCGCTTTGCATAGTGGTGTCCTTGGACGAAGTTCAGAGCCGGTGAAGAAGTTGGCATCGGGCTCCCATTCGACGTGGTACACTGAGTCCCAGTCATCATCGTCGTGGATGACGAGTTGATCTCGGATGATAGGTTGCACTATAGACATGACTGGAATGTGATGGTCCGGTTGATAAGATAACGATAAGTGTAGAAGGTTGGTGATGTTCTCTCTTCATAAAGCTATAAAGGAGAAGACAGAAAGTGTAGGCGCCAAGCAAGTCCTTATATCCCTCCAAAACCCCAAACTCTTACCACTTCCGGAATAGAGAGGGGGCGATGACATTCGTATCTCCGGGGCGTACCCCAATATTTCTCGGAGCCGCAAAGCATGTGAGACCCTTTAACCCCACGGGGAAATGAACGGCCGAGCTTCCGATACGTGCCCGCGTTTGGGGTAGGTGGTGCCATAACACGTTACTGTGACTTTTTATCTCCTGATCAACGTGGAGTGATGAGATTGAATTGGGAAGTTGGGGAAACCCCCGCGTTTGAGAGTTGATGAGTGAGATGGTAGTTTGGAGGTTTATTGCCCGGGCTTGGGATCAACGCTTGAGACGCTGTTGAGGATGAGAGGCTGCCGTTGATTCCGTCGCCACAGCGGTGATTCACCGTTTCTTCAGCCAATACTGTTCAGTGCTTTGTCGATAATACTCCACTGTTCCCGTTGAGGTTACGTTGAGGCTCTGTAAAGGAGCAGATGATCAGTGAACTAATGCATGTGATTGCGGGAAACTCCACAAATCGCATCCGCAATACCACTCGAGATCGGAGCCGTCGCACTCGTCTTCTGACAGGCACAATAACCTGATTTGACGTCAAGAAGGGATTTCACAAGCTTAGGGAGATATCTCGGGCCGCCGGTGTTGGTTCCGGATGTTCCGGATTTGGTCGGGATGACATAACGACTGAGGGATATAAACAACTGTGTCACGGCATTATTATTGAGTGTTAACTTCGTCTCTCGTCACATGGCGTGCAGTTTTGGAAATGTCTCAGAGTCCAGTTGAGTAAACGGGCCATTTCCTTTTGTGCCGCAAGCAGGAGTGAGGCGGCAGCATGTTGGGAAGCAGATGCGGCATTAAGCTTTCAAGAGTAGCAGCTCAATTCAGGCCGCGCAATTTAGCATTCTAGAGTCTACTTCAGTAGAAATTGCAAAGGCTGAGATATTAGCGGGGCTTGCTTCAGTAAGTACGTAGGTTCAGTTCGTGGCGACGAGCGACGAGCGACGAGCTGCATTGGCGCAACGAGCCTCCCAGTCTTGTCAGTACGAACGGCAATCCCTGAGAGTCAATTCCATCCCCCACCACTGGCCCTACGTAAAGGAGGCAATTGGGTTGAGCAAAGTGTTCACTTCCTAAGTTACGGGGAAGAAACGGAGGCAGTTGGCTATAGGGCGTTTGCTGATAAACCCTGATGTGCATTTCATCTATATCAACTGAAGGGGAACGGCCCTCGCCGTAGATGTCATACACAATATTCGCTTTTGAAGTGTTGATATAGCTCTAGGCCATTAAAATCGAAATCGATGTATCAGTTACGAGGACTTTTATCGTGGCAGATGCTGGAAGATTTCCCATGATCCGGTTGGCTCCAAACAGCCAGAACTTCGACTTCTCCACGTGAGAAAGTACCATCAGATTTCAGCTAGCCAAGTGAGCAGCTGTCTTCTAATGATATGTGACTCATTTCTATCATATGTTCAATTCCCATTTGGCGTACGCTACGAATTTATACCCGTGCCGTTGAAGACCGACGATGCATCGTAAACGAAAGGATGTTTGTGCAGAAGGTCTCTGGCATGCTTCTTCAGAATCTTAGCTAGCCCTACGAGTGGATATACTATTATATAGATCTATAAATCGACTATATCTGTCACATGCGTCGTTGTCCGTAGATAGAGCCAACTGACCTTTCCTCACTGATAGGCCAAACTTGGGTTTTAGAGACCGCTTCCACCAAGGCTTCAAGCGCCTCTTGAGGAAGAGGTCTATCCCGCTTAAGCACCTTCAATACGTCCGTAGCATTGACTGTAGTGTTTGATGTCTTGAAGGTTGACAGAGCCAATGCTGCCGACGCCGGTGACCCATCGGTATCGATATTAATCTCAGTGGCCGACTTATCTAAGGATACCAGACAGTAGTCTTGAATCAAATCCTCTTTAGACTCTTCGTTTCTCGATCAAAAATTAACCGTCACGATTGAGGAATTGACGGGACTCGTGGTACTTGTGGTCTCGCTGGTGCAGGCAATACTGCTTTCGACGTCCGTTGAGAGCTGACATTGTAGACTAAAGTCAGTTGAGCTCTATACACTCACAATTTCCCTGGGAGGTCGATGGCCAACAGTATAGAGAAACTATTCGCAGAGCACTATTTGACAATGGCCATGCAGATTTAGGGCAGAACGAGGGTTAGATCCTTCATTGGGATGAGACTCCATGCCATATACAAGTTGTAAACATGCTTCGCAGGTATGTGACGAGAATGGGACCTTGAAATGATTGTAAGTCTCGTGGTGAACCTATTATTCTACGATCTGCGCTGAGTAATAACTTGGCTGTTCATCATTATCGCACGTGGTCGAGCCTAGGATAGATAGCTCAATACAAGTGCAACTCTACAATTGACAAAGAGTCCGTGTTCATTCAAACAGTCGAATATATCTCTTATTCAATTTTCTCTCGTGACCTTCCGCCCTTGATATCATGCATTCTCGGTCCACGCCGATTGCAAGCCATGTGCTCCCCAGAGCTGCCCCCCCTCACTGTCAATCTCCAAGTATGGAAACTCACTTGAAAACACCAGCTTTCTTTCACGGCGAGTAAAGGTCTTCATCAAGGGCGTCCAGTATACCTGTTCGTCGGTGCTCCAAAGCCGCAAGATGCCGTCACCGCAGAATTCTAACAGCCGAGGGGACCGACCTTTGGGTGCCTCCTCGCTGGACCAAAAGACCTCATCATGCTTGTCAAGGACTTCAAACCTACCGTTGTTCCGGAAGAAAAACCTCACGCCATTCTCGAATTGTAGAAAGGCTGTCTCAGAGGGACTGACTTTCAGGGTGCCGCGCTGGAAGGTACAAGAGTAGTCTGGTGGGTCAGTGATTGTACAGAGTTATGACCACTATTTGACTTACCAGATGCGTGGATACCTTTGGCCAGAGCGACCTGGTTTGGATTAACCTCCGTAATTTCCTTCTCCGAGACGCCACCTGTGGCTTCTTTGACTATCTCAGCTCTGGTGGCAAGTTGCCGTTGATCCACCAACGTGCTTCCTGCGGTACCCATGGAAACGGCGCTTTGAATTCCCTTGAGTCTTGAGTACGTATAGAAAACAACACCTTCTAAGCTATCATGGGTAATCTCCAGTGTTTCAGTTGACTGCGCGTCATAATCAAGTGAAAAAATACGTATGGGTATATCAGTGTACTTGTAGACGAACCACAGCTTGGTCTTGGTCCCCGGTGGTAAGCCCCTACGGCCATCATTTTCCTCAAGCGTTTGGATGTCTTCCAAGGGGATGACTAGCCGATCACCGTTTTCTCCGGGACTCACCCAATCCTGGAGCTTAGCCGCCACGTCGTAAGGTCCACATACAGCAGCAAGAATCTGGAGCTCTTTGTAGTTGACGGTGGGTGCTGGAGCGGAGAGTGCTGGCTGGCTGACGAGACTGGTCGGAGGATCATTCTTCACGGGGAGCAAGTCCGCCCAAACTTCAGGCGGGACCAGCATTCGCGTTGCCAAATCAGTAGAGGGCTCTGGTTCATCTCGAAATACAAGAGACCTGACACTGATACTGCAAGAGTCAAGATCGGAAGTACAAGGTGTATAAAGCGCTTCGGCGCCGCTGCTCGACTCGCTCGGGGCGCAGTCCGCAACAAAAGACAGGAAAGGATCTTCGTGCACCGTGGAGTCTTCTTGCGGTATAGGTCGGGAAGATTCCGAAAGGGCTTCCTCGACGATGTCTTGCACAAGGCCGTCCTTGAGATTCGCGTCCAGAAGGTTGATGTTGGGGAGAAACTCTGGGTGTCGAGTCAAAGTATTCACCTAGTTCGTAAAGTGTTAGACGATTGAAGGGAGGCAACAAATTAAACTTACCACTGCAACAATCTTGTCTATCTCTTTATCCAGCGCACTGCGTGTAGCCAGGAGAGTGTTTAGTTCAACTGGAATAGCCCTAGGTTTGTCGACCTGACCTAGAAAACATGTGTCAGTTCGCTTAGGTATCATATCAGAATAGCTCAAGACATACAATACTTGTCTCGATGAGAGATGATATCCTGAACCTTTCTTGACAAGTGGTTGTACTGGGTGTAGTTATCAAAGAGCTTAGAGGTATATGACGCAACACTGTCATAATCGAGTGGCTTCAGGATTTGATGTCTTGACCATTCGTTGAAGCTGCGGTTTGCCTTGTACTTAGTAAGTATGGCCCTATTGTTCATTAGCCTGGATTCAGTGCCATAATAATTAATATTACCAAGTTCTCTGAGGGTCTTGGGCGACAAGAGCAGGAAATTCGCCGGCTATCCTTAGTATAGACGCGACGTCTGTAACGCCTGTTACCTCTACGCCGTGGTTGACAGATGTGATCGTAACTTCTTTACAGATATTCTTCAAGTCCATGGCATGGCCGGTTAACCCTTTTTTGACACTATAGAGGTTAGCTTGATGCACGATGGATTTGTTAAGTTCTTACGCTTCAATCATCTTATCCTTGTGTTCTAGGTCAGAGGCGATGAAGGAGATGATGTTCATGAACAATCCGCCTGTTATAAAGCCTGTCATGGTCAGCATGTAGCAGAAGAAAGCGCGTCGAGTTAACACATACCAGAGATATAAGAGTCTCCGAACGTCTCGTTGAATCTGGGCGAGCCAGCCCCCATGCCATTGATTGGAAGGAATCTCGCAGAGCCTTTTAGATTGGTGATTTTGCTCATCACCCGCACTGATAACATCAGACTAATATCGGCATCGTCGATCTTAGTGTCGTTGAGTGCATTCATGTGTCCATGGACATCCATTATGCCACTTGTCATAGTGGCAGCGCGTGAAATATCCATCGTATCGACGACCTCGGACAACCGTTTGAAGAGCTTAGACGTGGACGTGATTTTCGGTTGGAGTGTCTGTGAAGTTATCATGGTCTCATCCGTAGCATCGACGGCGCCGTCGATGCACATTGTCTGGGTGTACGAGTTGAACCCCATGCCCTGCAGATAGATGTCAACGATTGATCTCAAACGTGGCTACGTATGACAAGAATGGTTGACCAGTCCTCATGGTGAGTTTCAAGAGCGGTCAATTTTAATAAGCGGTGAAAAAACATACCAGACGCATGCTGTCATTGTAGGGTGCAAGCAAGAGCGACATGGCGACCTCGGGAAATGGGATCTGCGGTAGAGATATCGCAAATACTGGAAATTTGAGAAAATGAAGTAACAAGATAGCGGTCCTTTTTTAGAGTCATGGCAGGGCTGACGCACGCTCTGCCCTATTGCTGACATGCTTTGTGGACAAAACTCAATAAGCCAGAATGAAGGTTAGATTTCGGCGTTTCACAAAGAAAGGTTTAGTCTTTTGTTAAATGGCTGTTCTGTATTTAAAGTTAAGAGATCTCATGGTGAATGACAGTTTAAATGTCGGATGACTTTTCACTTACAATTCTCCTGCCTACTTTTCTCCTATCCTCCCATCCTCCCATCCTACTTTTCCCCAAAGTCACGTGACCTTAGTTTCACAATTCTCCTGCAGTATTGGCGACACGTCAGATAATGCACTGAAAAGTCATTGGCGGCAAAGCAAAACAGGCGATGCCTGCTCTTGCTGACAGCAAAGCAGAAAAAGTCTTTACGTTGTGGTCAAGATTCTTGATCACATGATGCGGGGTGAGTTATGCTTTGCAATCCCTGTGTAGATCTCTAGATGTCCAATCTCCTGGCCCCACAAGCTTAAATCGACCTCGCTGGGAATCTGGGACTTGGCTACCCTATACCGGTCGCACAAGAGAAAGACGTTGGAAACAAATTTCGCAATTCATCACAGCCACGTGTTATCACCATACAGCAATGCCATCATCAGAGCAGATATTCAAGAACATGTATTAAACTGGCTCTCCTTAGATAGCATGGTTGCAAGGTGCAATATGCTTACCCTATAGCCTCTTCCCACAAGACCTGAACTCGGAAAGAAAGAAACCTCAATGCCAACTAGCCAACTTACGAGGTCTCGCTACACATCGGCATGAAGTCCAGCAATGCCATGTGCGATCCCTGCTGTTGAAGTGTTAATTTTCTAAAAAAGAAATTGTTCCTCGAACTTGCTTACCCTACAGAGGTACTGATACGCTCTAACGTGGAGGATTAGTTGTTAAAGACAGGAAATAGCCTTTATTGAACTCCAACTTACGCAACAGCTCATGTCACAAGTTGCATTTCATCGAGCGATATCTTGATGACGATACGATACTTGCCTACCCTGAGCATTGCTAGTCAACAAAGCGGGTGCATAGTCAATTTGTCCAAGTTAAGGATGTTGTATTTGCTAATAATTCCGAGGGGCACACCATTAAGTATTTGGACATCTGACGTGTTCATAAGCCTTGCTTGGGATTGCGTGTCGATGGGCTGTCTTCAGACTCATCAAGAACATTTAGCGTAATTACGTCTATTGAACGAAGCCCCAACGATTCTTGATCCTATCAAAAATGCCAAGTTATCCTAACTGTATCTGTCTCGTTCATCTCTTTGCCTGCTCATCTGCTAGCTCAACAAACACGGCCCCAAAATTCTGAACACACACCTTGCGCTTCACGTCTGGCCACATTTCCAGGTACACACCAACACACTTCGACGCCCCTTTGAGCACCTTTCTCGCCACCGGAACCGCATGAGCCTGCGAAGGGAGCACTTGGTCGGGATCCGAATCATCGACTTTCACTCCACTGAAGTCCATCATCATTCTTCGACTATCTCCCAGAATGAACTTTGGCAATTAGCTATGTTACTCGGGAAGCTGTAGAGAGAACTTACAGATACAATATCAACGCCACCGTCGACAGTTGTTGCCGAAACGCTGGATGATGCGCCTGTGACCTTCTCGTGTGATTTGACTTTCAAAATCGCTTTGGTTCCTTCGGTATACCCACCGCGTTTGACCTGGTTGTCCCTGTATGTAAACTCCAGACCGCAGAGTCGCTTGTTCTTAGGATTAAAGAACGCGGCGATCTGAGACACACTCGTCCAGCCTCCCTTGCCATCTTCTATCTCCCAGAAGAGCTTGTCGCTATTTGTACATACTTCCTCGCGTATGTGCGATGCGCTCGAAAGGCAATTCTTGGCTAACGGTGTAGGTTTCGCTTTAACGTCGTTAGCGTCGCGATCATGGGAAGTAAACCAAGCAAAAGTGTCCTGAAACAGAGTTAGCCTTTAGTCCTTGACATTGGGAAGTCTTACCAATCTCTCGAAGCGATTCTCTGCATAACATGTTTCGTGCATATTGCGTTGTGGCCCAGGATGCACCTCGACAGCATTCGGTTCAACACCAGACTTTTCGATCCGTACTCCGCTGTACCTTGCATTTCTACCATGATGGCACGCGCAATTCTGCACTTCGTTCCAGAAGGTTAAGCCCGTGATTCTTTCACCTCGATAAACGTCAAGATGGCCAATCTCTTTAAACCACTGACCAACATACACGGGTGGTCTTCGGTCCCAGAACTCGAAGTAGAGGCCTGATACATGATCTGGACGTCGGCTGCGTCCCGTTCTTCCGCATGAGATACCCACGCGCTTGACGCCGTCAAGACGAGCAAACGTTGTTCCTCCTAGGAGGCCTTTGTAGTAGTTGGGCGTGGTTGGCGGCGGCTTGGGCGAGACTGACTCCAGATGGTCAAGATGTACAAGTCCCATGGATTCTAGAGTCGTAGACAATGGAGCCATCTTGCGAAGTGCCAGTTAGTATCTCAAAGACTTAGATAGCATGGATCGTGACAAAACTCACACGCATATGTCCCAGGAATCCAGTTACAGTCTCTCCATGAGGCGAAACCAGGAAATTCCTTGTTTGTGAGGGATCCCTATCCCCAAGAGTCTTCCACCGCCCA
Source organism: Fusarium sp. NRRL 25303 (assembly GCA_013396255.1). Classification (NCBI taxonomy): domain Eukaryota; kingdom Fungi; phylum Ascomycota; class Sordariomycetes; order Hypocreales; family Nectriaceae; genus Fusarium; species Fusarium sp. NRRL 25303. The sequence continues at coordinate 13,059 of JAAOAY010000561.1, read as the reverse complement.
AAATTAGTATTTATCTGAATCTCATACTTTTTGTCAGCTGATATTGTCTTTGGAATGATTGACGCGACTTACCGTGATGGAGTCCGGGAAGAAAGCAGCGCCAACAATTCTCTCGCCAGCCGGTCCATCGATAGGAACAGACATTTCAAGGGCCGTGTCTCGACATCGATAATCAGTTAAGAATTCACGGAAGCCGAACTCCCTTTCTGTTCCGTCATTGTAGTAGAAGCCCAAGCCTCTGACATTGTGATTTATATGATCGCGGAATATGGCGATTCTAGTGAGGAGTGGGAGCAGTGAACCGCTAGGGCCGCCGAAGTCCATGTTCATGATGAAAGTAGGTTGCGATGCTGCTGAATCGATGGTGTGAGGCAATATAGTAACCACGTCCGGTTGAGGCGGTGCAGGGTGCCATACATGCTGTCCTGAACTGTCGATAGCAGTAGCGTCGCCTATCTTCTCTACCAGCTGGATAGAAACGACTTTGCAAGCCTGAACTCGTTAGTTACTACCTTTAAAGTGTGGATTAAGACGTACATCGAGGCCAAGCAGCAGACCGCTTACGTATCGGCCATTTTGCGGCTTTAGGATTTTGATGCCAACATAATCGTCAAGTGCGCCGACTTTGCCCACGACCTTCCAATCTACTCCACTGAGCTTATCCTTGATCCTAAAGGCAAGTCCAACTATACCACCAAAGGTAGTCGCGACCTTCAAAGCGATGACCTGATCAGTTTCCTCAATGAAAAAGGTCGTTTCTTTGTTACTGTTAATCAGGCCAATGCGGAACTTCTCCTTTCCGTCTCGCTTCTGTACCCGAAAGCCTAATATATACTGCCTCCCATCGATACTCCCTCTGGTAACCGAGATCCATGCACCGCCTCGCAGGTTCAGGTATCGCGAGCCAGTAACCTGAATGCCCCCGGAGGGATTTGTGCCCGGTACGCCTTCGAACCCTTGTATCTTATGGGTCAATTCATATCCCGCTGAAGCTATATCCTCTCTCAATTGAGCTGTATCCTCCAGGCATGGACGCTGTTGAAGCATGGCGATTATGTAGGGCGTGATCTTCTCAAGACCCTTCCAGATCCGAAGCCGATTTCGCATGTATCCCGTTGCAGAGCTGTCTTTAAGGGAATACTTGAGGTTGAAGTACAGGTCTCGCCATGTTTCAGTGCTGTCGTGTTCCATCGGAAAGAAGTTCATTTCGTGATCACGGGTAAAGCGACTTGCCCAGAAGGCTTGAGGTATATCGCCAGGCTTGCTGAGGTTCGCAATAGTCGTTGATGCAAGTCGAAGGTTGCAAAAAGACACGGTATTTAGCAAATTGATGACACAATAGTTCAACTCGGTAGAAAGGCTGGAGAAGACGTCCGACGATGCTTGCGTACCGTAAGTGCCTCCATCACCAAAGCGATGCCAATTTGGATGGGTGACGGCTATACTTGGATCGGCTTTCAAGAAATCCCAGTAGCCAGGGTAGCCTGCAAACGTGGCAAGAAACACCGCCGGTTCATTCTGAGGGCGAAGATACGATATCCAACCATCGCTATTGCTAGGCATACTCTGTATGAAGTCAAATAACGCCTGCAGGATCTGCTCGGTGTCATAACGTCGCTCTGAGTTCAAGAACATCTGGTCGCGATATATGGGCCAACATGCTTGGTGGATGAAGAATCCTTCATTCGGCGGGATGATTGGGTGCGGTTCCAAAGACCCATCTTCATAATATCCGAGAGGCACCAGCGAGAAGTGAGACTGGTCTTCTTCACTCTGGTCTTCTTCACGCTGGACTAGAGAATGTCAGTATGGCCTCAACTACCGGTAAAGTTCTGTTATGTTACCAGCGAAGATCTTGCGCCACCAAACTTGTTGTTGTTGTTGTTGGTCTGGTTGGTGGTGGCAGGGGATGGCAATCCCACAGAGAGCGCATCTAAGAGGCATTGTCACCTGTGATAGATTCGATACTTCTTTACTTGTCTATAATAGAACGCAGTATTATCGATGAGATTTGGATGTTCGGATTAATTGGAGCCGACGATAAACCTTGTTGACGGGATTGCAAGCTCAGACGGCCATCAGTCATCTCGCAGATGGATCCGGCATCTTATACCCCCGCAAGGAGCCACAAAGGACATTTTCTCCGCAATGTTCCTACAGCAATTGCTCAAGCACAATGTATGAATCATTAGGGATACGAAGGTCATTTGTAGCTGAGATCTGTGGCTGGAAACATGACACGTACTACTGACGAGTCTTTTGCATGCTCCCATTGGCCTCGCCAAAACAAACTTCAGAATTAACATAGTGGCTTATCAGGAACACTGGCTATGAATAGCTGTCGAATTACTGTGAGTAGCCATCTGATTATATTAGCGAGTCATTATCACCTCTCCCTAAGCCTTGTCTATCAACCCTACACGTGTCCACTACTGAGTGATCAAGCTTCCTTTGCCTTGGCCCTCAAAGCCTCCCATTCATGCTCCAGCATCCCATAGTCAATCATATCCCACCACCTTCTATCAAACCAAAGCGCCTCCCTACTCCTCCCCTCCTCCACAAACCCCAACTTCTTATACAAATGCTGCCCCCGCTCATTGAACCCGAATGTACCAATCCCAACACGATGATATCCACCAAACCTAAACGCCCAGTCAAGCGCCCAATTAATACTCTCCCCGCCATAACCCTTATTTCTAAACGCCTCCGCGATGACGATACCAATATGCGTACTCCGATGCTGTTCGCGGTTCTTGGGGTTGCCGCCCCAGCCGATGCATATGAAACCAATGGGGATTGGTTCTTCGCTTTCGATGTTTTGCTTTTTGGCTTCGGATGGGGAAAGACATAGAACTACAGCCAGAGTGGACTTTTGAAACTCTGTTAGGAAATCTTCGACGCCTTTTTTGCTCTTGGGACGAAGAATAGAAGGGTCCGCGAGGGCTTTTGCGACGGGGTCATTCTCGATATGCTTGAAGAAGAATTCTTTGTCTTTGTCGTTATCTTCTGGGGAGCGATAGACGAGGCGCTCCGATTGGAACGCCTTGGTCACGCTTGAGATGTCCATGATGACGATGAAATGAATAAATTGAGTAGGTAGTGGTTGTCCTCATGGTTTATGTAGTCGTAGATAGTCGTTTATCGCATCGGGAATACGGCACGTATCTAAGCGCAGGGTAAGCAATGCATGGCGGCCTCCACTTTCACCTTCCTATTTGGCGATGGCTCGTGACTCACGACCCAAATTCGCGATAGCGAAAGGTGATCAATTCTCGACGCGGATTAATTGTGCCTGAGTCATGGAATTGACTCACTTTGAAAGACAAAAGAACTTCATGTCTAATTGCTATTCCTCGGGATATACGGCATTGTCTTGTGCGAGAGATTGTCATTTGTAAATATGGGGCTTCTGTAACAATCCCGCATACCCTGTTTCGTTCGGGTCATCTCATGGCTACGCTACATCTCATGTTGGTGACTGGCTTGACATTCATCCTGGTCAATCTTCATACAGTCTAGAAGTAAAATACTGCATAAACTAATTGACCTATCACCTTGGCGATGATATATCTCTTTGCTTATCGTGTGCCGCGCATTATTCTCAATGGCACCTTGATCTGACGTGAGCCAGGTCGTAGTCAGCCTGCAGCATGACCAACCCCGTCATGAGGCTACGACGTATGTCGCACGATCAGACACCACTCAAATCCAAGTGAGATTCAAAGATAGCATACTAACTAATGACATGCTAACCTAACACTAACTCATCAGCGAACCTACTGAACTTGTAAAACAACAAAATACGCATAAACACCAGCCCCAATCCTCTGATGTTCCCTCTTCCTCCCCACAATCTTCACCATCCCATCCTCAGCTAATCCATTAACCTTATCTTCATACCCCTTCACCTGCCAAACCGACTCCCGAATCGTCGAAACAATAACGCCCCCAGCCTTGGTAACTCTCACAAACTCATCAAAAGCCTCAGGTCCAACATGACCCTCCGTCATAGTCCCAACACAAATAACCGCATCGTAACTCTGTGAAGGAATATCAAGCTTTTCAGCCAAATTCGCGACATTGAGTGATTTGTACACGCCTGTTCTGTCGGCGACTTCGAGCATGCCCGGACTTAGGTCGATGCCGTGAATGTTTGACGCGCCGAGTTTTGTGAGTGCTTCGCCGACGAGACCTGTTCCGCAACCGGCGTCGAGTATTTTAGCAGAGGAGGTTTGGGTGCCGAGATGGGCGATTAAATCTTGAGATGCGAGTTGGGGAGCCACGTATTCTTCTTTCTCGACGTCTTGGTTGTAGGTGTTTGCCCATTCATTGTATGTGCTTAGCGTCTCTGAGAGGCTTGTCGCTTTGAGTGAGCGCTCGAGCTGAGACATGTTTATTAATTGAGAAATATGTGCTAATGGACTGCTTTTACTGGACGTGTCAATTGAGCTCGTTGTAGAAAGCGGTTTGGGTGAGGCACGAGGGGGAGGGGAATACATCTTGCGTGCAGCCAATGACGTAGTGGTCTGATCTGACAAGATGACACCGGGAATCGCAAGATGAGCATCACAACAAATGAATTTCTCACGGCCAAAGTCATCAATTCTGCAAGTAATTTAATGATTATGTTTATTTTTATTCGAGCCATGACTATCGCGCGCAAGGGATATTACCAAAACCATCAATCCTCATCCGTCGCCCATAAAAACCTGCCTAACCTAAATACACTCAAAATCCGGTATCAGCAGCCCCGAGCGATGCAACCCAAACCTCGGCGAAATCTTAGCCAACTCAGCAACAAACCCAGGCACTCCACCCGGAATCTCCATGTTATACCATAACTTCGGATCGTCCATCGCCAGCGCAGCCTCGTGCATCTGCACGATCTCCTTGCTATCCCAGATACCCTCGCGCCTATTCAACCTCCGCAGCAGATCCAGCGCCCTTTCCCGGTGCGGCCCCTCAGTGCACGACCATACCACCACCGAGAGACCAGAGACCAGGTCGCCGTCGAGGGAGTAGCTCGGTTGGCCGGGTGTTATCAGTCGCTGGGCGAGGATCTCGGCGGCGTTGAGGAATGCCTCGGCTGTGTCGGGCGTTGGCTCGGAGAGGTCTTCGGGACCGCAGGACATGCCCATTCGCCAGAAGGTCTGCTGCATGTTGAGGTATGTGAGTTGCGGGGATGCCAGGTCTTGGTACTCCCACGTCGCGATGTGTTTCTTTGTCAGTTCGAATCGCGAGTTCCAGACTTCGAACTTGGCGTCCATCTCGGCCCATTTCGCCTCGAGTTCCTCCTTCTGGGGCGCGTCGAGGGTAAACATGTCGATCTGGCCTTCGTCGTTCATCGAGCATGAATATGGCGTCTGCGCGATAATGTCGACGGTCTCGACGTCGAGCCTGCGCAGGTAGCTCGCGGCTTCATCGAGGTCCTGGAATGGCTGGTCCGAGGTATCGCCGCACTGTAAGACATCAAGACAGCCAGAGTGGATATCTGGGATGATGGTGTCCTCCATAAACATCGAAGCCTCGACGCCAAGGTTCGCAAACACCTCTGTAAGCTTCCTCGTCATCTTCTGATCTTTCGCACTGTTGATTAGAAGAGGCGACGAGAGCAGTTTCGTTCCGGCGCGGATATGTCGGATCGACTCTGCATATCGACCGGTGATACCCTCAAACGCAACGAATAACAAACAGCATACCAGAGTACACTGCAGGTCGAAGGCGGATTCCATGGACATGTGGGGTATTATACGCTGGATGGACTTGTTGTACTGCTGCATAGCCAAGCTTTTCAGCTGCTGGAGTGGAGAACACGTCTCTTGGCCCGCCATGTAGAACCTATGCGCAGCACCAACAGCGATGATGGCGTGTCTAATAGGTTCGCACGAATGCGCAAGAGGGAGGACATAGTTGATGTAAAAGTTTGATGAGCCGGGGGAGCAGGTGAGTTGGGTAGAGGTCCAGTGGTGAAAGTGGTGAAAATAGCAGTTCTCAATGGATGTCTCGGCTATACGAGGGTTGAGAGACGAGACGGTATATCCAGCGACGGGCAGTGAAGCGCGCTGCTGGATCTGGTTCTTGTTAGGCGTGGCGTAGCCGTCGCATTTAACACGGCCATCGCGACAGCGGCGACACGTCGGCTTCTCCTCATCACACTTCAAATGCCTGACTCTACAATAACACGGTGATTAGAGACGATTAAACACCCAATCAAAACAGAAATACGTACTTGCTACATATATATTAGTCTCTGATTCGTTAATTAAGCATACGGAACAGGGCGACGACATACCAGGTTAAGCAGCCAGTGCGAACTTTTGGTCTGGAGGCGCGCTGCCATTTGACCTTCTTGGGCAGGATTACGAGCTGGTTCGTCGACGTAGTCATGATTTGTTCCTTTGCCTTGGTTTGTTACGAGAAAGCTAGGTCAAAAAAACAAAGCAAAGGCAGGGAAAGCGAGAGAATTTTGATGCCGTTGGATGGTGCCCTTCGTACGGGGAAATATCAACATGTCGCAGTCCCCACCGCCAAGAGGCGCAGCTCAACGCTAGCAGGGTCTTGATCCCTGCTTTTACGACGCAGCCAATCACACCCAAAAGCTCGGCTGAAACGTGGGCCTCAAAGCATCTGGAACTGTCTGTGTCATACCGGGAGAAGTCAGTCTCGATAGAAACTGCGTAAGCCTCAGATCAACTTTCACTGCGACAGCCTGCGAGAATCTTGCATATTTGACAGTGCCTCCCAATTCACCTGAAACGGAGCATCTTGGCATGCACGTTTTCGGCTCTTGAGTGCCGATAAGGCTGAATTAGAGAGGTAGAGATCGAGATGAATTACGCGGCTCCCAGGGGCTTTGCAGGTTCGAGAACATCCCAATTGTAATTTAGATGCTGGAATCACGCTGTATTATGAGGCATCGCTTCACGGCGAGCCTGTTTGGGAAACACATCCGCGATCAGGATGATATGTGACTAGCGGAACTATTGTAAAACAATATGACACTGCAGTGATTGACGAAACAGTCGTCGAGGTCGTTTAAGGGCTGATACTGCCAAGAATCAAGGGAGTATCATGATCTGCTCACCCGTTCCGCACTTTCGGAACCACTCCGGAACCCGGAATGCCTGGCTCGGAATGGCTGCAACGCTGCATTCCCCGTACTTGAAGCTCATAAAATTGTCTGGGACAGTTATTCTCATCGATTCGATGTTGTTTAAGCGTATGTAAAAACCATAAACACTATCCCGTATAAGATACATACGGCCGGGCCCACTTCAGCTTTGTAACCTTTGGTAATCACCGTCAAATCCAAGTTATACTTTTTGAGTTCAGTCGCTAGACCGAGCGTAGGATAGACTAGCCTGGATAGCCTCGAGAAACAGATATTCGGGTGTTTTGTTTCGTGGCGGAGCACGTGCGCTCCGCGGACTACAGCTCGCGGGAATGCGGAACGTTGATATCCCCAGAGTGAAATGAGCCAATTGAAAAGAGCTCAGCGAGTATTCCTCGTTACTCTGTTCGGGAGGTTGTTGATTAGCCTGAATTTGTAAACGGCGGCTTACGTCGCCCTTGTTAGGGGGCCCAGGGTTGTCCAGCACTCACCGGAGCAAACCCCTCAAAAGACAGCAAGGGAACTTATTCCTCGAATGCCGAATAACACCTTCATACAGAAAAGAAGATCTTCAGGATAACTCGGCCTTGGCAAAAGCATCTTCTACCTTTAGTCGACCAGCTCTTTGACCTTATGTCACCTTGGCATTACAACCCACCACGATGCAGAACCAAAGTCCCAATCACATGTATCGTCAAGTATAAGTAGCCCTATCATATTGTCATGCTGTGTTATAAGCTTCGTCTTTGCCTCGCTAATCGTGAATCCCATGAGCCGCTTTTCCGGGAGACGGGCGGTACACAGCCTCGACTCCACTAAAATGGGTTTTCGGGAATGCCGAATGCAATGCGCCTCAACACCAAGGAGTCATATCCGGAGGCCGAGAAATCCGTGCATCGCGGACAATTGAGACCTCGGGGATATTAGATAACAATGGATCTTCTGTTGATCGGTAAATGCCTCGTAGATCTTGTGAATGCCAGAAGAAAATGTTAGGTTGTATCGCCGATGCATCCTGGCGAAGGCATCTTCTCACAAGGTTTTGCAGGCGGTGAGGGACAATAGACTTCATGAATGCCAGTATATTGACCTTAAATCCATGAGACTGTCTGCCCTGTACTCATCTCATGTCAACATGTCCCCAGTCTCAGCCTTGAGTTCTTGCCCTGATTTTATGATCCGTCCTCCGTTTGAAGATCGTGACTGAAGGATCTGAAAGCATTACGTAGAGACTACCACTTTGATGTCGCCTAGAAGAAGGAGTGCTTAGAAGTTATGACATGTATTCATTCTAATTATTCAACTCCGCTGAAAACAGAACTTGCAATCCTTTGGAAGGCGAGGGCATCTTGAGTGCATGGACGTTTTAAATGGCTCATGATCAGAAATACGGGAATATATGGCTAACGAGGGCACAGGATGCAGTGTTGGCTTTCTGTTGTCAAAATGCTCTTAATCAATAGAGACTTCTCATTCTTTGTCCCATCATTCGTATGTCATGTTCAAGTCTGTACATGAAAACACCGCGGCCTTACTGGCTCTTTATTGTTGGTGAGCCAAAAACGCGTCCAACGGCACCCAAAAACTGGTACGAAACCCCAAATATTGTTTTATGCTATTCACTTTGAATTAATTGAACTATAATGAGAAAGCTGAAATCCGTCTCATGAAACGCGCGCCTCGGCGGTTTCGTGATACAGATCGCGGTAGTCCGTCCTTCGGAAAAGCTTGATTCGTTGGTCCGTGCCGCGGAACCCCGATGTCTGATCTTTGCAACCGCGCCAACAAGACATGACATCATCTTCTCACCGCTATCATCATGACTTCCGATAACTATCCAGTCTACAAAGTCAAATCGCATATGGCCCTCCCAGATCCGCACATGCCGCCCGGCCGCTTCCATCACGCCATATTCGTTGTAACCAACAAAGATGGCTCTGGCACTCTGTACCATGTCACCGGCGACGTCACCTCAGCAAACGGGATGAGCTACGAGAGTAGAGAGTCGCCTGATCCCGCGCAGTTGGAAGGCTTTCATTGTAAGGAATTGCTGGGCTGTACGTCCTCCAATGTGCATCCGGAACAGTGGAATGCGCTTCTTGCTTCACTGCCGATGCCGCCGCAGCAAAAGGCTTCGAATCCGAGGAAGCAGGGTCGCGTTGAACCTTTCAAGGAGAAAATCGGGGATTATGAATTTGTATTTTATGCTGATGGGGAACAGCGCCAGCCGCTTTGGAAATGTACGGAATGGGTTGAATGGTACGCTATTCCTGCTCTTCATGAACATCGCCTTCTACAGAGTGGTGATCAGTGACCAGATCTCCTTATTCAATGGTTCGAGGTTTCTAAATATCTAGTTCCACTCTCTCACGTATTACGCATCTCGTCTGCTATGCATACAGCAACTAATGCAGCAACACGCCACTTTCCATGAGGAACAACAGATGCTCATAGCGACAATACCATTGTAGCGAACAGTCCAGCGCATATAGTAGCCAAAGAAGGCTTCACGCCTTTCAAGCCTCCATTTGACTCCGCAGGTGCATCAGCCCCGGACGTAGAACGACCTGTCTCTTTGGAAACGGATTCCGTACCCTCAGCCGTAGTTGTACTCGGATACTCACTCTTCAGCTTCTCTAACCCAGCAGTAAGCATAACCCTCCCATACTCAAACGTCGGTCCATAAATTTCTCTCAAAGCCGACTCTCCCCTGTACATTTTCGGTCCAATCGTCGAGGGACCATCAGCCGGTCTATTGATCATAGTGCAGTCCTGCGCAACAGATCTGCTCATCTCACAGTGGAGCGAGTAAAACCACTTTGTACCGTCTTGTGGCTCGGTGATGACTACGTCCATAGCTCCTGTTGGGTCTACGCTTGATGCGAGTGTTTTCTCGGCCCAAGGACCTAACGTGATTGTTTGACCGTTTCGTTCACAGCTTTCCGCGTCGGGTGGACAGTTTAGAAGGTATGTTGTCGCTGTCGCGTCTGCGCCCAGGATTTTTCCATGGAGAGTCATGGCGTCTGAGGGGACGAGAAGGAGGTCTTTGACTGACGTTGACATTCTGGCATTGAGGTGTTGAAGGATGGCGATGGTTGAAGAGCTCACAGTTAGGCTTTTGGTTGAAATTGAGGAGAGTGTCTTTTATGTAGATTGTGCTATTATTGAGACGATAGAGTTTTATCAAAGGTGAGGATGAGGATGAGATGTCAGCAAAGTGAAACGGCGCGTCTTTTCACGCGACCAAGTCCGTGCCGCATCCTTAAATTTTGCAGAGTGGATCACTGAATACAGAATCTCACCAAATAATATTATTAAAGTCAATGCGACCTCCAGAATGAGAAAAGGGAAAGATAAATAGATTAACTAGCTGGAGACTGAAATCAAACCATCTCCAAGTACCGCGATAGAGACATGCTCTCATGGCTCGTGCATACTCAACCCTGCCATCCCCTCTAGGGATTTCCGAAAATGGACCAGCCAATTCTCGCTCTTACACCATCGCATCACGATGTCAGTCCTCTTTGTACTTATTTACGTATTAAAAGGTTTATTTTACACTTTTCTCTACGGGGTAATGGACTAATCTGGATCTCCAGGGAACGTCCTCCGGCGGTGCTTGTCAAGAAGGCTCAATGCAGATGACGTCGCGTTCCTCGAGTTATTTTCTCGCATTCTCATTGGCCGCGGCAATTGCCCAGGTCCGTCAAATCAACTCTTCACGCTGGCATTTTCTAACTCAATCGCAGATGAGATCTCAAGAGCGCTAGAAAAAGGTATCGAATTCGAATGGGAGGATGTCTACGATTTGGTAAATCCTTTCGGTGACACAAGAGGTCGGGCTTTTAATAGTCTTTGGACATTCGACCTCGATAAGGATGTTCTCTTTCTCACGAAGCATGATCGGCTTTGCTCTGCACCTTTGCGCCTAGCAAGAGAGAGAATACTTATTTTAGACGACTTTGAAATTCTGAATATCGCGACTGGAAGAACCGCAGAGGAGAAAGTTGTACCGGGGCCGCACTGGGACCTTCAACCCAAAGCTGACGATCGAAAAAAGGCATTTCTTGGCCGAATTCTCCGCGACTTTGGTCATACATGGCGCCACGTTTTACGCGCAGAAATGAACAACATCACATTTACAAAGCTTGCATACGCCGTTATCTGGATTATAAATCTGGACTTCACTATAGTGGAACGTACACGATTTGAGCACGTTGGTGGCCGCGGCGGGCCATATGTTGGAGTGGCAGACTTGCCACGATGGGATGCTCCAGATGAAACGATCGTGCGAGTTGGTACATGTTGGGTTGTTCTGGCAAGATATATTCCCAAGGGAATAAAGAGGATACGAGAGCATGTTGAAACCCGCGCGACGATGACTTGTACTGCGACGTACACAATATTGACTCTCAGACAAATGGTCTGCTGCAAGGTTTACGATGGCGAACTGGTATATACACGACCCGAGCCACTATTTAGCGATACTCTTGCCTCTGATTCCGCTATCGATCTGCTTCTCTGGGCATCAGACTTTCATCAAGCAGAACCTCAGCCTTGTCGGCTCAACTACCTGCCCATTGAGATCCAGGACAGGATCCTTCGTCAGGCTTCAATGAGCAGTGTTACAGCAGCAAAATTGGGTATCGAGCTTGCTTTAGGGTCGCCATTTTCGTGGGCTGAACAAGGCAGGAAGATCAAATTGGAAGAGGTGCTAAGACATCGAACAGAGGCATCACCAGTCGAATCCCAACTCTATTTTAATGGGCTGATGAGCGGCTTGTCATACAAGTGCGAGGCAATGCCTAATGGCCTCAAATTCGACATGAGCTCGCTTCCTGCGCCTCCTCGTCGCAACGGTGCTGTGCCGTTGCCGTAAGGCAAATACTGACAATTTCGGTTCGGCTGGGCCGGGCCAGTACCATAATGCGCAAAGTCAACTGTTTCTGGATCGCTTCGCCAGGATTCAATAGGTTGAGTTAATAGATTAATTCCATTCGTAAAAACGAACCATTTTTAATCTTGCGTCTCAGTTTTACATCTGTCTTACGGCATTGCCTCCAGGCCATTCAAGACCAGCCCCGCTCTGGTTACGAACAGCTTCCGAATATGGCATCCAGTACAACCCTGTGTTGGCCGCCCGCCACGCAATGATCTGATCAAATCAGCACCCGCATTCTATCAAAAACACATTATTATCGCGCATTCAATTCCCTAAGACTTTCAAGTAGGATAATAAAAAATGGCGCAAGCAGCAGATGGACACGAAGGCCCTCTTCAAGCAGATGTACGCTTTCCAATGGAGGGTTCCAACTAGTGACTGCTTGCTGATTTTGCTAGGATGCTGCGTCTTTGAGCCACGATTCTGCATTGGCTGCTTCGTACGTGGCTTCGTATCGTCTGATTAATACCCGCTGATCTGTTGTTCAGTCTTGAGTCAGGAAGTTATCTTACTTCCCTCAACTCCAGCGTCTTGAACTACAAGTATGTACCATTACATGGATACCTTCTCATCTAACCATTTACCTACAGATACGAAGTACGGTATCAAGAAGTTTCTTAAGAAATTGTCTTGACTGACGGACTTAGAATGGACGACGATATCATGCATTTCGCGAAGGCGCGTACCTAGTTGTATGTCAAGAAACCAGCATTCCGAAGCTCATGCTAACGGCCGTAAGCCCAACGATGACGAGGAGCAGGATAGAATGGATCTAGGCCATCATATCTACCGTCTTGTCCTCAGTGGCGATCTTTTCCTAGCGCCTATCGGGGATAAAGCCAAACGAGTTCTTGACCTCGGCACTGGAACAGGCATCTGGGCCATGGACTTTGCCGAGTACGCATCCACTCATCCCTCACAAACCATCTCTAACAATCCCAGCGAATATCCCGAAGCCGAAGTCCTCGGCACCGATCTAAGCCCAATCCAACCCCCATGGTAACTC
>JAAOAY010000560.1:0-30098 GCA_013396255.1 Fusarium sp. NRRL 25303 | reverse complement strand
ATATAAGGTATTAGCCCCTTAATAGTTATAGGCTAATTAAAGTTAGGTTACCTTATGAATAGAATTATAATACTTTAAAGAATAAATAGATAGAAGCTAGCTAGAACTATATTATAAGTAGGATATTAAGGGCTTTTAAGTGTTACCTTCAGTTATGCTTTTGTCTGAACTTACGCTAGGTTAATATAGGCTAAGTGAATGATTTTTTAGTGAGTAATAGGGTATAGCGTCCTGAAACGTTAGCTAAATCGGTCTAATTGCCGGCGCCAATTTGGTTAGTACATCATAAGTGCTAAGGATATCTGGCGCTTCTAGCAATTCGTTTAAAGGCAAGGTTTCTATTCCTCTAAATTATCTAGTCAATTTAAAAGGAAAAAGGCATATATATACAGATTGGCAAGGACTCACTAGGCAATTTTATATCCTATTACAGGAATTTGGACGTTTTACTGCAACAAGATGATAATCTCCAAACTATAAATTCTTTGCAACATGGCTTGCTGGCATGCCTCCTATTAGATCATGCTCTTATGCAGGATGCATAAAGCCGTTAACAGAAATACTGATCCTGGCCTTACATATATACGTATGTGTTTTATCGTATTGGCCCTCCTCTAGATGTAGTTATGCTGTGTAAATTTGGACTCCATGGGCGCTAAGCTGTACTCTATAGATCTTGTCTCGGCCAGCGATATACAGCCAATCGTCCTTCCACTGCAGGTTAACCGCAACGTCACCCTCTGCAACCTTGATAATACCCTGGCGCTTCCCAGTAGAATCAAAAACAGTCACTCCCCCGGTAATTCCCCCATAAACTCTGCCATCACTATCTACTTTGATACCATCCGGGAACCCCGCGTCAACATATGCAAAGACATCGCCTCCCTTGACCGGAAACCCAATCGAGTGAGATAATTCGAACTCGTAGATCGTACGACCCCCCGCAGGGTTATCTGAGGAGTTGCCGCGGTTGGTGACATACAATTTGTTCTCTTCTAGATTGAGTGCCACTCCGTTAGGATTCGTGAAGGGTCCCCCGCCCGCTCCAGAAACCATCCCCAGGTCATTTGAGTTCATGTCCCATCGCCACAGGCCGTTGGCTAAATCTGGCTTGATGGTGTCGTTGAAGTTGTCGTAGCCGTAGTAACCGTCAGTGAAGTATGCTACGCCGTCTCGAGTGATGACGACGTCATTTGGACTGTTGAACCGGTGCCCATAAAAGTTGTTGAGAACGACCTCTGTCTTCAAACTCAATGGATCCATGCGGGTAATACCGCCAGGTACAGTATAGTTGCCCTCTTGAGCCCAGTAAATACCGCCTTTATGATAATAAGCCCCGTTGGGTACGGTTAATTGAGGCGATGGGTACACTTTTTCAGTTGTTGGTGGGGTGTTGTTCAGGTTCACGCGCAATACCCATGGCATGGCATCGGCAGAATAGCCAGTCTTGGGAGGATGTAGCTCTGCCATGAAAATGCAATTGCATTCTGGGGAGTAAACGGTGCCATCGTGCACCATGCGCTTTGCAAAAGACGGGCCAGGCGGGAATTCGAAGATGGTTTCGACGTGTTTCTCAACTGTATGGTCTTTTATGCCAAGCAACTATACATAACGTCAAGGGTCAGCCAATCTTACGCCCATAGACAAGTTTCGCTCCCTTACCTTGTACATGTCTTTGTTGAGCACAATGAACGATGCATCTTTGAGAGAGCTTTTCAGGCCCGTAGCATTTTGGCTTGCGTCGCCGTCGAGAACGTCGGTCTGCCACCACGTTGTTGTCACATTTCGATTGAAGTCTGTAGCCGGGAAGACGTTCCTATATGCGCTCCCAACTTCGACGATAGACGGCCCTCTCAAAGGGAATGACTCATCGCTGCTGATTCCAGTCGTGACGGGAGCTGGTCGGGCCGCAGCCTGACCGCTCAGCAGGGAGATGGTGCAGAGGCCAGTGCGGAGAGAAGATAATAGCATCCTGAAAGATTTTTGAGGCAGGAGAAAAGAAAAGGGTTTGCTGGATTTTGATCCTTCTGGACAGAAAGCATAACCAAGCTGTTAATGATGTTTATATACCTTACACCAACCTTTATTTCACCTCGCTGGTACCATTTTCTTCAGTTCCCCATGGGGAAGCTCATTAAACCTCTTCCATAGGGCCGAGAAACAAACACGCTTGATAGATGCCGGCATGGCCAACACCAGGTTGTCAAGTCGGTATACACGGCATTCTCCAAAGTTGCAAGGGTCTCGGCATTGCACCCGAGAGCGCTGTTGGGCGCATAGACTAAACGATATCAGGGTCGGGGTGAATCCGAACATACCGAGCAATCAACTCTTGTTCGGCATCTGCCCCGCCATGGCCCGTCATCCCTACCCAAACTGCGGAATTGCTCCAGGATCTCAATTAACTTCGATCATTTTATATTACCCCAGTTTCCTGCATCTTCTTTTCCTCGTTATCGGTTCAAATCCACCTCATGGCATTGTTTTACCGCGAAAATGACTGTACCCGAATTTAACATCCTTACGCCCAATGCCATGCTCGGCTATGGCTACAATGTCGAGCACTTTTGGTATGGCATTCAAAAGTTCCAGCCCGCAGCCATCATCGTCGATAGTGGCTCGACAGATGGCGGGCCATACAAGCTTGGCATGAACAAAATGACCTGTGGACGAGGCTCCTACATCCGAGACCTCGAGCCCATCCTCACAGCTTGCTTTCACCACAAGGTCAAGGTCTTGATCGGCTCAGTTGGCGGAGACGGCAGCAACAAGCATGTTGAGGAAATGTTTGACATTGTTTCTTCGATATCGCAACGTCTGGGATTTAGTTTCAAGGTTGCCACTATCAACGCTGGCATGGACCGGGAGTTGATCAAGACCAGAATCCAGAACCGCAAGGTCGGTCCCTGCGGGCCAGTGGAAGACTTGCTGCCCGAGGTTGTTGATGGCGCTGTCGATGTTGTTGCGCAAATGGGCGCTGAGCCGTAAGTTGTAACGCCTTCTGTGACTGCACGATCGTATGAGCTAACTAAGGATCATTAGATTCATCGAAGCCCTGGAAAGCGACCCCGACATCATTCTCGGTGGTAGATGCTACGACCCTGCACCTTTTGCCGCTTTCTGCCTCTCAAGAGGCATCTCCACTGGCGTCGCCTGGCATATGGGCAAGATCATGGAATGCGGTGGCATCTGTGCGATCCCCAAGGGCCGATCTATGATTGCCACCATGCGCTACGAGTCTTTTGATCTGACACCACTGGCACCTGAGGAGAGATGTACCCCGCTATCTGTCGCCGCTCACACCTTGTACGAAAAGACTCGCCCAGACCGTCTCCCGGGCCCAGGTGGCATCCTCAATCTCAAGAATGCCAAGTACGAGCAGATCACCGACAAGACGACGCGTGTCTCTGGTGCTGAGTTTCAGGAGACACCATATCAGGTGAAGCTCGAAGGCGTCACGTTCTTGGGGTATCGCACTATTTTCATCGGCGGCATACGGGATCCTATCCTTATCAGCCAGATTGACGATTTTCTCGAGCGCGTGCGCAAGTACACTCAGAACCTCTTCCCTGAACTTGACAAGTCGGATAGCTGTCGCCTGATTTACCACGTCTACGGTAAGAACGGTGTCATGGGCCCGTTAGAGACACAGGCTGTGTCGAATCCTCACGAAATCGCCGTCCTAGGCGAAGTCGTCGCGCCTACGCAGGACATGGCCTACACCATCGCCAACAATGCTCGAGCATCTATTCTGCATTTCTCGTATCCCGGCCAGATCGCCACCACGGGAAACTTTGCCAGCCCACTTTCACCACACGAGCAAGAAGCCGGTGCAGTGTTCAAGTTTAGCTTGTACCACCTCGTTGATCTGGAGGAGGGCGAATCTTCGTCGCTTTTCCCTATTAGTGTGAGGAACATTGAAGCGACCGTGAGTCCATCACCCCCAAGCTCTTTATCTACTGAGCGGCTTGCGGCTATTGAGAATGGAACTCTTGCGCCCATTGGTATGTACATATCGTGGATCACATGTTGAATCAAGGCTGACACCCTCTTACAGAGAAGAAGCAAGTTCCCGCCAGAAGGGCACGAATGGAAGAGCTTGCCCGCATCATTCGATCCAAGAACTCAGGCCCCTTCGAGCTCACTTTCGACATCATGTTTGACGACGAAGCCGTGTACAACCGAGTTCGGGTAGCGAATGTCCTTACCAACGATGTGATCAAGTCACTGTATCGTGTCCAAGATGACGAGATCTTGACCAATATGTTTTTTGAGCCTGCACTGGCGTGGAAATGCACTATCAAGAGACCATGGGCCCAAGGCAGTGTTGGTGAGAGAGATACATTGGGCACACAACAACATGCCTTGTTGCTGGGCATCGAGGTTCCCGAAGCGAGCAGCGACAATGCCAAGTCGTCCAAGGGAGAGCCAGTCCATGTTAACGGGATCAATGGAGTCAACGGGGTCAATGGCATCAATGGTACCAATGGCACTACACATGTCAACGGTAACGGGCTTACGAGCCATCTGCACCTTTCCAATAGAAACGCCACGCCAACAAGTAAACTTGGCTTCGATCGCACAAGCTTCCTTTCTCGCGATGTGGTGCGCGATATATGGATCGGCCTTTCTCTCCCGCAAGATGCTCTAAGGTCCTTGGAACTCCCAGGCGACGATGGAACACCAGGGCTCCCCTCATCTTTCAAGATCGCATCTCTCGCCCAGGGCACCATCGCTTTATCAGGTCTCCTAGCAGCTCTCATCCACTCCCAGCGGAACCAAATCCCCGTGCCAAATGTAACAGTTCCTCGAAAACACGCTACTGTGGAGTTCAAGTCTGAGAGGCTCTATGTCCTGGATGGTAAACCTGCACCGTCTCCTTGGGGTCTCATTGGAGGTCTGCACAAGACTTCAGATGGGTATGTCCGTATACACGACTCGTTCCCCAATCATGGATATGGAGCGCTGGAGCTGCTGGGTTTGCCTCTGACTGCTGAGCGGATCGATGTTACCAAAAAAACGCAAGTCTGGGCCAGCATTGATCTCGAGTCTGTCGGTTTGGACCGTCGCCTAGCTATTTACGCGCTTCGATCTTACCGCCAGTGGGACATGCTTCCTCAGTCCAAGGTCATTGACGACTTCCCTATTTCTCTCACGAGGATCGCATCAGGACCAGCAGAACTTCCTCCTCGTCTCTCACCAGGCAACGATAAATGTCTTCGAGGTCTGCGAGTGGTCGAGATGAGTCGGGTTATCGCTGCGCCTCTGGCTGGCAAGACTCTAGCAGCCCACGGCGCCGATGTCATCTGGGTCACCAGCCCAGGGCTCCCAGATCTGCCAACCATGGACCGCGACTTTGGTCGAGGGAAGCGCACAGTGCAAATTGACATCAACAATACCGAGGACCGACAGAAATTGAGAGAGCTTATTAAATCATGTGACGTTTTCATCCAGGGCTTCCGCCCGGGCAGTCTGGCCGCCAAGGGATTTGGACCCGATGAGGTTGCGTCCCTGAACCCGGGGATTATCTACGGCTGCATGTCCGCATTCGGTCCTAAGGGGCCTTGGGCTGAGAGGCGGGGCTACGATTCGCTTGTCCAGACTTGCTCGGGAATGAATGTCTCGGAGGCCGAGCACTTCGGCGCCGGTGAAGTTGCTCGTCCGACGCCGTGTCAAGCGCTGGACCATGCAGGTGGCTACTTGCTAGCCTCTGGTGTCATGGCAGCCTTGTATCGACAATCTGTTGAAGGGGGTTCGTACCGCGTTGACGTGTCGCTTGCGGGGGCGATGAAGTATCTCCGCAGCTTGGGACAATATTCTGGCAAGTCTGGCTTTGAGGCTGAAGATTTTGAGAGCGCGTCTGACGTGGAGGAGTTTTTGGAGACGCGCCAAACTGGATTCGGCGAGATGAGGGCAATCAAACATAGCGTCAGTATTGAAGGCGCTCAAACCTCGTGGGATATTATGCCAAAGCCACTTGGCAGCGATCAAGCTGAGTGGTTGTGAGCCAGACAGTCATATGCTACTAGGGAATTGTTATCTGATTGCAGATAAAACTAGATAATTAATTGTGATATTGTGTTTTAACGTGTTGCGTAGATTATTCAATTCCTGGTCGGATTTGGGAGCCACTACCCTATAGATCTCACTGATCGTCTGACTCTGTCGGGATCATGCCGGACCCCGCACGCGACTTCACTTCATTAGCGCCGACTAGCCAAGATTTTGATTACGTATGAGACGGGGCTCGGTATCTACTGGTCTCGGTCTTAAACGACGCGGGGAGAACATCAGTTACTGCCACGTCCTTTCAACGTAATGCAAGAATGGATAGAACTGCAGAAGATGGCGAAATACCATCTCGAGTGAGCCCGAGTCCGTCGGAAACAGCGCCATCGCAGCGACGTCGTCCCAACCGGCGCGACCCTCGGCGTTATGGTTTGTGAGTGCCCGGCAAGATGCCGCTGCTGGAACGTACCCCCCCTGCTAACGATGTCAGCGCGTGCCAAGTCCGTCTCTTTTTTTCCTCCTTATCGCATACGGGCTAATCACAGTGTACGTGTTTCAGAGCTGCAAGTCTAGAAAGATCAAGTGTACTGGGGAACAACCCACTTGTCGCGCGTGTCAGAGGTCTGATAACACCTGCATTTGGCCCGCAAACAGCCAGTCGAGAAATGACCAGGCTTCTGACGCGCGTATTCAAGAGCTTGAATCAGCTCTTCGAGAGAGCCAGAGACAGAACCAACGGCTGAGCAGCCAGCAACGTGAATCAAACATCCACGCGGCGAGCTCCACCGACGAGAATGCATCGCCTGCTGCTTCACTGTCCTCCCTTGCGCAACAACACTTGACCCAGCCTTCACCCAGCGATGCTCGCTCGAATACCATCGATGCCACGATTTGGTCACAGGTCGGTATAGGCGAAGACGGTGCGATAACCTACAACGGCCCCACGAGTCGTTTCCATGCTGCGCCTTTGACTGGAAGTGGTCCATCGCCCCCTACGACTCAAGGTCCCGCTGGGTCGGCTGGGGACCTGGCGTCGAACTCGGCTCATGTCGAGCGCTTGAGGTCTCAGTATGACTTGCTCGATACTGTATGGGTCCCGTTGGCCAAATCCAAGTCCATGGCCGCGTTTGGGATATCGGATGAGACGGGTTGGCAGTTGCTTGACATGTACTGGACTTGGCTACATCCACTACACAACTGCATTTATCGACCAGGTAAGTAGCCTACCTCATTTTAAAGGCTGTTCTTTAGTAATCGGCGTACGTGGCAGTCTTCCTCATGGACATGGCGCTCAACGGCACATACTATTCCGACTTTTTGCTCATGGCAATCTTTACTCTGGCTGCCCGGCATCTCAGTCGCCAAGAGGGCGATTCTATCGACTCCAATATGGGCGACAAGTTCTTCTCTCGAGCCAAGATGCTACTCATGGACGAGCTCGATAATACTAAGCCGCGCATACCAACAATCCAAGGACTTCTGATCCTTGGAGGGCGGCAATGTGCCATTGGTAGAAGCTCCCAAGGGTGGCTTTTTACAGGCATGGTAAGTCCATCTGGCTCTATAAATGTTTGCTGCTACGGCTAATCGAGTGTTGGTTATGCTACAGGCGATTAGAATGATGGTCGATATTGGGATCCACCTTAATGCGAACCGAATCGCTGAACTAGAAAACTTAACCCCCTCCGAGATTGAGACGAGGAAGCGACTGTATAACTCGGCGTTTATATGGGACAAGACGCTCAGCCTTGCCCTTGGGCGGCCACCCTCCTTGACAGGATCGCCTTATGGACCGGACGAAATTCGTGAGTTGTGAAGTCAAAGTGCATGCGCCATCAAAACTAATCCTTGAGCGCAGTTGACCACTACGACAATCAACGCAGTTGGCAGCCCCTTCATGCTGACATTACTAATGCTGCCTACAACCCGACACCAATGTATAACACGGCAACATTCTGCGCATTTTGTCAACTACATGTGGTATGTAGGATGCTACTCTGCCGCTATTTAGGTAGCCAAGATGTTGACACGTATGAATGCCAGATAACGACCGACATGATGATGCTACTCTTCGATCACGTATATACAGAGAACATCTATCCCAAGATCGAGGCCATGTCAAATAGACTTACAGCGTGGTATAGCGAGCTACCCTCTTCTCTCAAGATCGAAGAGGGTTTGTCACAATGCTCACCGCCCCATATCGCCTCTCTAAAGTAAGTCCCGCACCTCTTTCAGTTGACCAAGCGGCTCACTAGCTACAGCTTTCTATATCACGCACTCCACATCCTCCTTCTCCGGCCACTCCTCCACTCTCCCAACGCCTCGCTTCGCAAGTTATCGCTCGACACATGCGTTAACCACTCCAAAAAGATACACGCAATCCACGACCTTTATACCAAAAGCTTTCCCCATCGCTTGATGACATACCAAGTAAGCTACTGCGTATATACAGCAGCTACGGTGGATGTGCTCGATATGCGGCGCTCTGAAGCCGAGGCCCGGATTGAAGCCGCGAGACGACTTGGAATGGCGGTTCGGACGCTGCAGGAAGAAGCTAAGCACACCCCTGGAAGTGGTCGAAGTCTGGATACAATCAGAAGGCAGCTTACAGTCTGGGAAGTAAGCGGCACTCCCAGTGCGCCTACGAATCGACCGTTGGGAACATATGGTGGTAATACAGCTTTTGAGATACAGCAGGCCGGACAAGAGAGGGGAGAACAGTCGTCCACAAATGTGGCCACGCCGCAGCCTCTGCACGTGTCCCAGATTCCACTCGCTGCAGACTTTGGGGTCACTGGAGCGCAGGGTGTAAATGAAGGGGTATCTGGCTTCATGTCGAGGTACCAGAGCCCATTCAGCTTTGGAATGCTTGATACCGGAGCCGGGTTCCATCCTGATTCGTTCCCATGGGATATGACTGAGATTTTTGGCAATACGCAGGGACATGGGCCTATGGAGCATAATGAATAGGTTTTATAAGGAGTAAATAATACTAAACAAAATGTCTATTATTGTTATTTGACCAAGACGTCCCAGAAGGGATAAATGCAAAAGTCTTTGTTATGGGCGAAGCAGAAGGCACAGTCCTGTATATTTGTTCTGACCCAACTGCCAATGAATTCTATTTCAACACAGAATTTGAAGATGCAATAGATATAGAAATTAAGCTAATTAAGTGGTCTCTATCTTGTAGCGGCTTTGGCATGTATAAATAAGGTAGCATAATGGACTCCAGAAGGGGACCTTTAGAACAAGGTGAAGTATACCGAAATACTGGCGGCAGGTTTATTTATTATCTTAATAATTAACAACAAGGTCAATTGTTAACTGAGCTAAAGATTAAACCGGAATATCGCTATCTGGTTCAACCACATGATGCTTCTTGCATCCTTGTTCCAACACCATGCCCTCGGAACTACTTGTACAAATGCGAATCACTGAACCCTGCAAACGAAGCTAATAAATGATTGACAGCGGGACCAGAAGCTCCAATGTCATCACGAACAACCCCGGCCTGTAGAACGATAAGCGCCTACGGGACAAATCGGTACATAGGGTGAGCATCGCCCTTCTCGGCGATATCAGCAGGAACATGATCAGGGTCACTCTTGCCGTGGACCTTGTCGCGGTGTCGATTCTGCATGCGAAGGCATACGCTCAGAATGATGGCCATAAGAGCTGCGGCAAGGAGCACACCGGCACAAACCCACATTCCCTTGTGGTAAAATGGCCCATCTGACTTGGGGAACAATCGAGCACCCAGAATAGGTCCACATTGCCCAAACATGCCGAAGATGGCAAGCCCTGCACCTCGCTTGGAGCTGGAACCTTGGTTGTCCGTGACCCAGGTGAAAGTAAGGGCGACGGCTGGGAAGACACCGGCACAGACAAGGAATGTTGCGAAGTACCGAATGGCGGTGGTACGGATGATGGACAGGAGGATGTAGCCAACTGCACCTACGCAGCAGAAGACAAAGACAAAGGGACCTCGCTGGCCAACACGGTCGGATATCATACTCATGCCCACACAGACAAAATAAGCGGTGATGTATGGGCAGGCAGAGAGACCTTGTGCGTTTATAGAAGTATACCCCATGTCCTTTAGGATAGTAGGGAGATAAGCCGGCAACGAGCCAAAAGCGGTATTAAGGCAAAAGATGATGAATGCCTGCAAGTAGTTCTTGTAGTCGTAGAACGCAGCAAAGACTTGAGCGAAGTTGAGCTTCCTCTCAGTATCCTCTCCACGGCCCTTGATGGCGCGTTGGCTGATGATTTCGTTTTGTCGCGGCGTGAGGAATCGGCATTGTGACGGTGACGCTGGGAGGTAGAAGTAGGCAAGGATCGCGAGAAGCAAGGTGGGAATACCCTCTGAAAGACCAATTAGCAATCGATCGAGGACATCAGGGAATAGCTACTTACCGACGATGAACAACAGCTGCCAGTTGTGGATGCTCGTCTTTGCCTGAACGATTCCGTACGCAAGGGCCGAAGCGAAGCAGTTGGCCAGTGGCGAGAAGGATATGAATAGACCATAGCGCAGGCCCATCTCACGTCGGTGGTAAAAGAAGGTCAGATACAGCGCAACTGCAGGTACAAAACCAGCCTCGAATGCGCCGATCAGGAGCCGGAGAGCCATGATGCCTGCAAAATTGGTTGTTGCGGCTTGCAAAATACTAGCAGTCCCCCATCCAAAGGCCATACAAAATGTCCAGAGCTATTTGGATCATTATCAGCTTTAGTCTGCGGGAGATTCGGGGCGGTGAACCTACCGGTAGGGGCATGAACTTCCAGACGAGAATAAGCTGAAGACACTGTTAGTTACGCGTACGTTTTGGGCCATGAATAGAACTGCGTACCCAGTGGAAGCAAATGTATGCAATGTAGTATGCAGTTACAATCCAAGAATAGTCATTAGATGTAATGCCCCATTGCTTTCCCATACCAGCGGTGTACGCGTTGCCAATGTTGCCACGATCGATATAAGAAACGAGATAAAGTGAGCCAACTCTGTTTCGCAGCTTGTTAGCACAAACCTCACTCGTTCGCTGGAAAGGTTACTCACAAGGGAATCAGACACCAGTCGAGTTTGCGAAGGGCCTTCTGCTCCTCCTCGGGCGTCCAGCGGCTCTCCACGTTGCCACCCTCCATCTTGATATCATCTTCCACGGGGGCCATAGTCTCAACGTGCTGCGACAGCTGAGTCTGCTGGGTCGACTTGACTGGAGAGTCATGTGCGGTCATGGTTTGACGAACAAGTTGCAACTCTGCGTTCTCAAGGTCTCGTGTGGCTTGCCGATCAGAGTCTAAGGGATATTGGCTGTTGACTTTGACGAAGGGTCAACGCATCGTTTTTATAAATGTCGATTCGATTGAGACTTCGGAGTTCCCCAGATTTGCAGGGTACATCTTTGGGGTAGAGGCAGACGAGTCATGGAATGCTGGGGTAACCGGAATCTGTGTCGAGGGGCCTCGGGAAGATACCGAGTCCGCAAAAGCATGTCGGCATGTCGGCGTCTAAGCAAACATGCCGATCCGGTATCAAATCCGAGGCAACCATTGCTATATTGCCAATGACCTGAGCCATATCATATATTGATGCTCTTACAAGGTCAATAGTCTTGGAGAACGAAACTAGACAATAACATGGACCGCGTTGAGAATAGCCGAACAAGGCCTGAATTCTGCCAATTGCCTTTGCAGAGTGGCGATCCAAAGTATTCAGCATGGGGTCTCTGGGGCAAGAATGATGAGTTGGGAACACTCAATCTTCTGACACCCGCCATTGTCAAAAATGCCTCCAAGGAAATCATTACTGGCACACAGATTGTTCTGAAGTAAGCATCTGCCTCCCCAAGACACCCTTGACTTGTGATTCTGACCTCTTTAGCCTGGCTGTTGATACATTCAGCCAACCAATGAATCCAGTGAGGAAGCCATGTAGTCATAGAATTATTGCCAAAGGTCATGCCAATGATGATGAGGTGAGTAGTTCGTGCAATTCAACCGTTTTCTGTTATTCACAGGGATTCAAAAGCTCGACATGAATACCCAAGGGTCCAGTCACTGGGATGGCTTACGACATTACCCGTACCAAGACAGTCTGCTCTACTACAATGGGGCGACCCAAGACGATATATCAGGAACTAACCCTACGACAAAAATCGGCATCCAAAGTAAGCAAATTCTTATACCACCCTCGACTTGTTGCTAACCAGCTGTCCCATATCAGACCTTTCGAAGCGAGGTATCGTTGGACGAGGGGTGCTGCTAGACTGGGCCACATATGCCGAACACATGTGCATCAACACAACATCACCATTCGAGTCTTTCAATATCCCCCTCTCGCAATTAAAAGCCGTCGCTGTACATCAAGGAACTAAGTTTTACAGCGGCGATATCCTCTTTATCCGCACCGGATGGTTGAAGGCGTATCAAAGTCTAAGCCTTGAGGAGCAAGCCGCACTGCCTCACAGGAAAACGCGGACATCTTGTGGCGTAGAGGCATCTGAAGAGATGATGGAATGGCATTGGGAGAACCAATTCGCTGCTGTCGCAAGTGACACAGTGGCATATGAGGCTTGGCCCAGCTGTCGGCCAGCAGGTGTCGCCCTCCACGAGGTGTTTCTTAGTGGCTGGGGCATGCCAATTGGCGAAAGCTTTGATCTGGAGAGATTGGCTGAAAAGTGTAAAGAGAATAACCGCTGGTCATTCTTCTTGACAAGTGTTCCTCTTGATATACCAGGTGGTGTTGCAAGCCCACCAAATGCTATAGCAATACTATAAGGCCTTATCCATAGACTTGAGGGAAAGGGATCTACTTATGGAGTGAGCACGATTACCGTATATATGACATGCAGGAAAGGGTGTAGGCAGAAGATGGCGGGTAGCCGTCTACATGGTGGTCCGACCTCAGCGCCATGCTTGGGCTTATTAAACTTGGCCATAAAATATTCATCACAGACTACATACAGCCTGAGCAGGTATCGGCGAACTAATCCTCAACCGACAGCTCCCATTCCAGGAATAAGGAAACGAATAGGTCCTATATTCTATCCATTCAGGCTTCATGCGTAACAACGCGCCGTAACTTCTGCCAGCTTCACGGCCGTGATTCCGTTTGCTTCAATAACCAGCAGGTCGCGAGATTGTCAAGTGGACCTCTAGCCACCTTCAGCGTTGGAGACATAGCTCTATCCCGGATATCGAATAAGTAATAAATATAATTTAGAAGAAATACTTATCATAGTGAATAAGTTAATGTAAGTTCTTCCAAAGCCTAAGCTTCTTATTAAGCGGATTATTGACTGCTGTGGAGGCCATATTGAAGTGCATAGTCGATCTACCGCTAGCATTATATTTCGGCCACCCAGGATCTCCTGTTGTGGCAAACGCCACCCAGGCCCGATGCATAGTGTCGGCGAGCTCTTGCGCAGGAGTTGGGCCAAGAAGAGGCTCTGTTCCGAGGCCGAGCGTGTCGAAAACGAAGGGGATCTCCAACGAATGTGATGCACCAAGGCGACCTCCCATCTGAGGCGATTGCCAGGCAAATTCGTACATATAGGTCAAGGCTCTAGCTGCCTCTGCATGGGCGTCGGCAAAGCGAATGGCAGGGATCCGCCAGAACCAGTCGGTCTGGATCGCCGAGAATAGCTCACCAGGACTGGCTCCCGGATGTAACTCACGATACGCGTCGATGCCCTCTGGCAGCAAGCCGTACACGCCAGCTATCGCGGATAAGTTCTCTTCCGTAATACGATCAATGGAGCCGTCTGGAACTAAGAAAAGACGTGTTTCCTCGGTGTTGGAGCCAACGACCAAGTCAATGTCGGCTGCAGCACCAGCACGGATAGCATCCATTGGGTGCACCGGAATAATATCCCCGTCGATTGTTGGTGCCCACGGGATGAAACTAAGCGCGACCTCGCCCCAGAAAGTCGGGTCAGGTCGCCCGACCAGCTCGTCTCGTAGCTGCGCCTGAGCATGGAGGATCTGATCAGACGGTGTCGTGTTGATGGCCTCCCATGTAGCTTCAATGCCCAAGATGTCTGCCAATCGCTGTCCGATTCGTTTCGCTGTTGCTGTTGAATTGAGCTTCGGGTTGCTCCCACTTTGCACAATCGCTCGGCGGAACAGCCCTTTAGCCTTGGGAACAGCAAGTAGCGTGGCGACGCTCATGGCACCAGCCGACTCTCCAAAAATAGTGACCCTGCCTGGGTCGCCGCCGAATGCGGTTATGTTCTTGTGCACCCATTGGAGAGCGGCGATTTGGTCAAGCAGGCCAAGGTTGGGGATGCCATCGTCTAGATAGAGGAATCCTTGGGCACCCACGCGATAATTGATGGTGACGCACACAACGCCATCGCGCGCAAACCTGCTACCATCGTAGTAGGCCACAGCGCCAGTGGCATGGAATTCAAACATACCACCAGGAATCCAGACCATTACTGGCCTCCCCACGCTATCGAGGCCAGGTGTCCAGATGTTGAGTGTCAGACAATCTCCACCAGTGCTGACTAGCTCTGCGAGGCCCTCAGCAATCCCCGGCGGATAAGGAACCTGCGGCGACTTGGGTCCAAAGCTTAGCGTGTCACGTACGCCTCCCCAATGCTCCGGCGGTTGCGGAGGACGGAGGTAATTGGCTCCGAAAGGCGGTGCAGCAAACGGCACCCCTTTAAACGCATGAACATCGTCAGTAGTCCGGCCCCGAATATAACCCGACTCGATTCTGACGATCGGGTCTGAGGTATGATTGTCGAGGGGATGTTTCGTTGAGAAAGGTTGCTCCGACATGATGCTGTCTTTCTTCTCTGAGGATGGTGATCTTCGTCACATGGGTGAGTGCAGCACAAGGAAACCGCTGTCGAGGGATCCGTGGCAATGAAAAGCTTGAAATATTAATCTTGGAACCACTGGGGGGCGACAACACTTTCACAGTCTCGAGTAATGGCGTGATGTGTGGCAGCCAGAGTGCAGTAGTGGGGTTATGGCATGCGTTGTTTGCAGTCGAGACCTGTGGCTGAAAGCACAAATATGCCCACAAGAACTCGATGGGGGTATAAATCATTCGTTTGTCGGATCATGTGTATTGAGATAGAGTATCATGATATAGCCATTAGATAGAATCCAGTTCTCTGGCTGTTTGGAATCTGCTGTTTATTTCTGGGTGGCAACAGACTGCCGCCAAGTACCTTTTTGTGTCTGGCTACCGCGAGTCTTTGAATGATATGCGTGGCCATGATCAGTCGGAGAAGCCTGACTCTGGTAGTCGACTGAGTCGCTTTCGTGCCATGTTCAGCTACGTTTTGAATACAAGCACTTGCCAGGTCGCCTTGAAATTATAAAAGATAGATATTGAGAGGACTAAAGTAAATTAAATTGCATCATAACAACTAAATATATATACATAAGACTAATTAAACTTTCCTTACTATAAGGTGAGTGCACTAATTATTCCAAGAAGTAAGGATACAATTTAACATCTAGAGAAGGGCAGGGGCAAGTGCAGCCAGAAGAGCAAACAAGCTAGCAACTGGCTTGCCAGCGCCGTTAACCACGATTGGAACGCCAGTAGGCTTACCGCCAGGCGCAGGTTCACCGTGAGAGCCGCTGTCCGTAGACGGTCCCGTGGGCTTGCTGCCAGGCGCGGACTCGCCATGGTAGTCACCGTCCTCAGACTCATGAGAACCATTGGGCTTGGAGTTGGATTCGCCACCGTAGGGTCCGGTGCAGTCATCTCCAATGCACTCGGGGCCGTTGCCCTTTGATCCATTGCTGTTTGAGCCCTTGCTCTGATCGCCAGAGCTGGAGCCACCATTTGAACCACTGTTGGAACCACCATGAGGCATACCTGCGTGACCACTGCTACCACCTCCGTTTTGGCCCTTGTTGTTGCTTGGGTAGACAGGAGGGCACTTGCGTCCCTCACAGGCAGGGATTTCCTCGGGCTTACAGTTCTTGGGTGTACCCCAAGTATCCTCCCAAGGTGTATAAAGGATCTCACCACCAGAGCATTCCTCGCAGTCTGTCGGGACATAAAAGTTCTTGTGGTTCCACCAATCATGACACTCCTCAGACTTATACACAGTCTTTCCAGAGCAGCTGCCTGCAAAGCAGAAGTATGGAACATATTGGAAACCGCCCTGACAGTCACAGACTTCAGGGATATAGACCCACTGGCCATTGCAGTTGCCGCAGTCGGCCTCAACAAAGATGTATACAACGCGCTCGGTGGCGGTGGTGACGGGTCCAGTAACTGTAGTAGCGAAGGTGGTGACGAAAGTTGACTGATCAGTGACGGTTCGAGTAACTTCGTTGGTGACAACATCAGTTTGACCGCCAGCAGAGACATAAACTGTGAGAAGACGATCGGAAGGAATAGTTTGGCGGCGGTGCATCCTGCGACGCTGAGAGTCACCACCGCAGAACTGAGAGACATCTCCAGGGCACTCAATATCGCAGGAATCGAGCTCAACGCGAGCAGTGTCCTCGCCATCAACCTCATCACCACAGTAGCAGTCACTAACTATATCAGCAATTGCAGACTAAGTGAGAAAGCGAATATACAACTTACGTATCATAGACACCAAAGTAGGCTCGACCTTGGCAGAGAGTAGAGCACTGATCCAGGTCCATAGAGGTATCTGATTGAGCGAGCTCGAAAGTGGGGAAGCCATCACTGGACCCGACACAGCCAAAGAGGGTGAAAGCATCAATGAAGTCAGGGAAGCCAGCGAGAGAGGTAGCAGTTGGAGCAGAAGATTGATCCTCAGTGCCAGTTGCGGTTTCAGTGGGGAAGATCGTCTCGCCGTCCGAGTTTGTGGTGAAGCCAGCAGAGTTAGTGCTAGGAGGTAGAACAGTCTCTCCCTCGGAGTTAGTAGTAAATCCTTCAGAGTTGGTGCCAGTTGCGGGTTCAGTAGGGAAGATAGTCTCGCCATCCGAGTTCGTGGTGAAACCAGCAGAGTTGGTACCAGGGAGGGCAGCAGTGGTGGAAGGAATAATAGTCTCGCCATCGGAGTTTGTTACAACCCCTTCAGAGTTGGTGCCAGTAACACCTGGCGTCTCAGTACCGGTTGGGATGGGCGCAATAGGCGTAGTCTCTGCATCGTCGCCAGCTTGCTCAAAAGAGAGATGAGAAACAACAACCTCGACAGCATCAGAGCCGCAAGTCAGGAAGTATTCGAGATCAGGTCGACCTTCAGCGTTGAGCCTGACCGGGTTGCTTCTCTGTCCAACCTCTGCTCCACCCGTGTCGGTCATTACTTGGTTGTAGATGCTTTGGCCATCCACCTGAACTTCAAGGCTGCACCCTTCGAATGCCTGACGCTTGCGACCTCCGGGGGGAGGTCTAACGAGGATACTGAAGACGACAAAGACACGAAGGCCTGCGAAACTGGCTAGGAAGGGCACGAGTCTAAAGGAAGCAACTCCATTTCGAATGAAGAGAGATCTACAGTCTGTCAGTACCCCTTGCTACGTAATTTCTGAGATGTACTCACACTGCCGCTGAACCATCAATTGCAGTAGTGTAACTAGCACCTGGACCAAGCTGAGCCGTTCCAAGAGAGATCGGCGCAGTAGACGGGGCAGTGCTACCAGTTGTAGTAGCACTTGTATCAAGGGACGTAGGAACGGAGTCAGAAGTCGTAGTAGCAGGAATACTAGTGTTTGTAAATCTCCTGAAATTCTGGTTGAACTGCCCGAATGCACTCGAGGCACATGCGGCGAGGAGGAATGAGGACAGACGCATGTTGAACGAGTGGCTGCCACAAAATGGCCTGAAGTACGAAATGAATGACAGAATGATGGTATCGGATCGGAAATAGTAGCCAAGTTGAACATTTATATGCATCAGGCAGTAAAGTAAGCTGGGGGGATAATTTGCGTGGCTTAATTTATGCCAAGATACCTAATCTCCCTGCATTTTCAGGTTAACGCCCAAGACATCTACGAGGTGTTACTTCTGGGTCCACAGTAATCTAATTAGTTCGATCTCTAGGCTGTTTCAATGGCAGAGAATAAATGAATAAAACAAGAATTGTAATTCGTGTATAAAGGCTGTTAAGCCACACAATTCAAGTGTCTTTGGCAGTAAAAGCTAAAGCAGGCATTGTTTGCCTTACAGCATCACATTGAGATAACCATATGTCTGTACATTCCTAACACCAGATCTGCGACATCTTGAAGGGAGATGGTAAATCCGTGCTCACTCCGATCCAATCAGAATCTTCTGGTGGCCAGATTTCCTGGTCCGCAAAATGTTGCCACAATTCGTCGGCAAATACGGATGAGTGTCGTCCAATCACTCATCCCTTGGTGTCTGACTTTAGACGTCATAAAGGCTCGGCAAAGGGAGAACTAACGTCTTGCAAGATTAAATAGATTTTAATCGCCAATGCATCTAAAAAATGTTAAGATTTTATTTATCTTTAATTGGCTTACGTTTGCATGAGCGCTGATTAAAATATTGAAGTGAACTATATAGGCTTAGTTTGTGTAAGTATATCCTTACAAAGAGAGGTCTTAACTATAATTAACACATTCTTTTTTAGAGATAAACAACAGAAAGCAGGTATATGAGCCTACCAGCTCAATGTCATTCCCGCCATAATTGAGATCGTATAAGTTATGTGCCAAGGTCTTGAGACGGATGTCTAGGCACATAATGATACACCCTCCCTTACGCCACTTTTCTTAAACTCTCTCCTGGCAATGTTTGAAACCTTCTTAGGAATTTATCTTATCCGAATTCCAACGGTTATGGTCGCTTGTTAAAGCCATGTAATCTTAGTGAACTGCTTTAACACATAGTTGGTTACCTCACATGATGTCTGGAATTGCATTAATAAACCATTCTTCATTGTTGCCGACTTATATTTAGTGAGCTCATGATCATTGTGGACAGGGTCACAACACTGTCTATATCTAAGTTGTAAAAGAGATACTACTCTGCAATAATATATCTATCCACTTATCACTTTGTCCATCTACCAGCATTATTTCCTCTACATCAGTGATCTCAATCTCTGTGTGGTTAATCTCATCGCCGAAAGCAGCCTGGTTTAGAACACATCTGTCACTGCCGGCAATCTCTTCTGCCCATGGTCTCCGAGAAGTGTCTAATAATATCGGCGAGTATACCTCGCAAGGCGCTTGATCGAGGCAGGATTGAGTAAGGTCCACCTTTTGTATTAAAACATCGCTGGAGTGCTCACGCAGGCCTTCTGATTTTAGGCTGCTCGAATCAGTTTTGCTAACTTGCAGCTGCGCTGTCGGCTCATTCCTGTAAGCCATGGCCGATGTCCTATGTTTAATGCTTCGTCGAGCTGGAGCTGAAGACACCGATGGGACCCATTTTCACCACGACTTCCCAGGTTGAAACGGATGAGTCATGCTAGAATGAGGCAGGATCCGGTGTTGACTGAATTGGCCGACCACGCCTTCTTTGGGCACGGGGTCTCCCCAGGAGATGATACTGTTGAGCCTTTCAATGAGGTGAATATAGAGTCTTGGTCTGGTGTCCAACAGTTCGCGCCAGTTTCCGATCTGCATTTCCTCTTCCTCGGCAAAGAGTATTGGTGACTCCTGAATGTCTTGGAGGCTTTCAGCCAAGGCTGTGGTTTGCAGCTTTAACAGCTTGTAGAATGGGCTCGAGCTGGTCTCGAAAGTGCATTCTTAAACACTCCATAATCTTTCTTGCCCATTGTGGGTCACGAGCACATTGTACCCCAACTTCTTGCATGCTCAACGATGGCGAAGACACATTGGGGGAGGATGGACTATTGCAAATATTGCTGTTAGTGTTTAGGATATGCGCAAAAAGTGGTGCTGTGCAGAATATCCTGTGGATAGATAGCTCAACTTCCCTACATAATCAATGCTGTGGCTCAGAGCAATTCGCTTACACGGGCTCGAGGGAACGGCCGGGCAAGTGGATGGTCAGTGCTGTTCAGTTCCATTTAACAGCTTGCCACAAATTTAGCTGAGGACATGACAAAACACCCGCATTTGTCTATCTCAGTTGTAACTCGTATTATTCCCTTCACGGAACACATAATCGCAACAATGACAGTCATCGAGGTTGAGCACAGTGGTCCCATTGCGGTTATAGTGCTCAAAAACCCCAACAAGCTGAACACTTTGACCAAAGACGAGTTCTACCAGCTGGCGCGCAAACTCCAGGAGGTTGCCAGCCATGATGAAGTGGTAGCGACTCTATTGACAGGCAATGGAAGATTCTTTTCAGCGCGAGGAGATTCTCTACATATCTCATTTATTGATACTGACACTGACATGTGTGAGCAGCGGTGCCGATGTGTCGGTCTCCAGACAGATGCCCGAGGGCATAGACTTGTATCGTCACAACTTGACGGCCACGGTAGCCAGCAACATGAATCTTGCGCAAGCCTTTTATACACATCCCAAGATCTTGGTAGTGGCCCTCAACGGTCCTGTGGTTGGTATGGCTGCTGCGCTGATTGCTTTTGCCGATTTCATCTATTGCACGGGAGAAACTTATCTCTTGACACCGTTCGCTACCTTCGGCTTGATAAGCGAAGGTGCCTCGTCGATGGCCTTCGCAGAGCGCATGGGCATCTCCAAAGCAAACGAAGCCTTGATTCTGGCGAAGCGCATCTCCAGCAAGGAGCTACTTGAAGCAGGTTTTGTAAATCAAATATTCAGTTGCCCTGCTGAGGACCAAAAGAAGACCCATGCTCAAAATGAGCAGCTTCAAAATCGTGGATGATGGACCTTTCACAGTCAAAGAAGTCTCGTGTCTGGGTATTGCTCTGCAGGAAAATCCAATGACTGCGAAAAGTATACTGTAGAGTAGACCAGTACATAAGGCATAATCGCATTGGTACTAGATAACAAGAGTTTGGGTTGCTAGAATAGATTTACTAATATTTTTGACCAAGTTGATGAGCACCTTTCTTGTCTAACATATCTCCCAACTATGAGTGCCAATAGCACAAAGCCTATTGAATAGTTCATCTCTGTACGTTATAGCAGTAAATAACATAGACTGTCCTGCGTTGTCCTTGATCTTGATGCCATCCATAATTTCCCCCTCCAATGCCCAACCAGCAATCAATTTAGACTTTGCGCCATACCCCGATATTTTATTCAGCGTTTCTATTTTTTCGACAGGTATAATCCATGCGGGTCGAAGCTTGTGTTGATTTACATCTTTGGGATAGTTTGATGATGAATTCTTAGAGAAGCAAAGAGAGGGCGAGTCGGTACCAGTTGTGAGATATAAAAAGCCTTTCTCTCCATTGAAATAACCCGTAAATTCCACTGGGCCAGCAATAGGCGGTTCGCCCCTTGCAGATGCAGCACCTAAACGATCTTTAGCAGTCTCAGAACCGGTCTTGGCCCTGACTTTGTCAAGGCTAATAGCTGCTCTCATGCCTGCTCCTGCTATCGGTTTCAGGATACGCAGAAGCTTACTGCGTTTCTTGCCATGGCTTCCGGGTTCAGTAGACTCGTGATCCTCGCCACCGGCAGCTCCAACCATATCCACATCTTCACTGACAGCCGCTTTGACCTCCCCTGGTGTTGCGCCTAATGGACAGTCTCCACCGAGAGCTTTAAAATTATCATTATCGACGACTTGGGGTTCCTGACTTGGTGAGCCTTTTAGCAAGGGTGGCGGGATAAGAGGTGCTTTCTGGCGTTCTCCCTCTCGCAATAATGTGATAGTCAGTTGAGCGTCTGTAGGGATACCTCTGAGCGCAACGCTAAAGATGTAAGTAAGCCTTAGTAGATTTGTTTATGAAAGGGTAACTAACTGTAAAATATCCAGTATGGAGGGTAGTGGCCCATTGTAAATCTTCTCAATAAAGACGTTACCAAAAAACATTAGCCCAACGCCCAAAGTGAAGATTCGATAAACAGTATAGCATGACACAAACATGGATAATATGAAAATTGGAAGAAGGAGTGTAATAATGCGATTTCGGCCCAAGTTCTCGGGAAAAGGAGCCGTGGGATTCAATGTACTGCTCAGCGATTATTAATTAGTGGGAATCTGGATGTCAGAATGATACATACTTCGCGCAACGCTCCCAGATGTCTGAGATGTCTGATATAGTGTGCATTAGAGGCCTCATTTTCCCCCACATAGCCATTTCCATAGGATGTTTCGTCTTATCGTGCGATGGCTTTTTTATTCCAGTCGCTTTATCTTTCGCCGTTGCAACTTTTGTAGCCATTGAATTCGGGTCCGGTAGAGAAGTGGCCTGTTCGTTATTGTTCGGTGACTCTTCGTGTTGTGGATCTTCGTCGGTCATGATGTTCGTTGCAATAGCTGCAATGCCAGTTACAAAGTTACTAGCCTCGTTCTCGAGTGCCTCTCCCTTGATATTCTGAGGTGCACCAGTAGTAGAATCGACAGAACCTAACAAGCCAGCAGGAGGTTTGATTATCGAGCCATCTTTGTGATTCACTAAAGACGGTGGCACAGGTGGGAATAACTGTCGTCGAATCTCTGGGGACAATATTATTGCCCTTAACAACGTTATGAGCGCTGATACCACGAAATTAAAATACCAAGCAATAAAATAGACCTGAAGAATTAGAAGTACTTTCTTCGGTGAGAATGTAGAATAACGGACCAGGCTGAACAAGGAAGTTCGCCTTGGCTCGCGCCAGGACCGAAGCCTTGAGACATGTTGCACAAATACTAGCAACCCGAAAAGCTAGAAACGAGTAAGTCATGCTTCGACTTTCAGAGGTAGATTATCACTTACCACTCCCATATAAAGCCTTTCAACCTGTGCCCTGAGCTTGTTTGGTGAAAAGTCCTCATCCTCTGCAACATTAAAATCCAGCTCTCCAGCCGGAGTCTCTGTCACAGATCTAAGATGAAACACGGTCTAAATCGCCACAATTAGTAAAAAATGCTCTTCATCATAGAATGCGCCTATAGCTACTTTGTTGAATCTCCTGACCAGAAGCCAGAAGTCTGCGTTCCTCACACCGCCAATGGCATATCGCACAGGCCATTTCTTGTTTTCTGCCCATCCAGAATCCGTAATTTCGAAGTTCTCGGTAGCAGTAGTTATGCCATCTGTTGTGATCGCATTTGTGGAAGGTTTGTCGGGGTTTTGGTTGACGCGAGTGTGAAGAATCGAGATGCCATCTACGTCATCGAGTACAGCGCTTATCTGCCGTGTCTGAGCTTGGTCAGGCTCCATGATAGACACGTTATTGAAAGAATTTAATAGTAGAATGGGTTCATTACTAAATGAATGAAATTTGGAGTTAGAAGAAGACTTCCACAAGAACTGGGATAGAGATTCCTTATATGCCGAGTTGCTTGATGATGTCAAGACTGATATATTGCCTCTGAACACATTTCGGCGTCATTATTATTTTTCTTTCATAGTTGCACGCATTATGACGAATTTAACCGTAAAGCTAATATATTACATTATTACTCATAATAAATGGTATTATTTCCTGCCTTCCTGGGGAGGGAATGATTTAGCCATGACGTAGCCCAACAAAGTTATTATAGTAGTCTTTAGCATTAATAAAACCTAGCAGTCTCAAGCTTCATTCCAGGCGGTAGAGAAGACAAGGACTATCTTGGATGTATGTGCTGATATGTGTTCTTTGCATTTGTGTTACTTCGTGCCCTAATCCTTATCTCCCCACGATCTGATTATAATACATAGCGTTATTTATCTTTTTAGTACAGTTCTCTAAGTGCTCAAGCATCACAATCACCTTTCTCGGCGGTTATGACCTAGTCGCTGGCTACAAATACAGGCCTGATAGCCGGAGAAAAGCTTTCTAACTATATTCGACATCTGGGGTAGCTCTCATTATATATTCCTTGCGGCAGTACCTCTTGCTGCAGCAATGCATTTCTACGACATATTAAAGGCATTGGACTATCACTATGCAGTCTTGAGATCCCAATGCACGGTTAAATGAATCGAAATGGTTCCCGTCATGTGTCGCTCTCGATGGACAGATAGGCGTTTATCGTTGTTATCTCGCGACTTACACCATGCTCGAACCCACGATGTGTATTGCAAATCCTACCGTATCCCGTGGCTACTCTAGCCTTAGACTTAGTAATTTGGAATTCTATTGTCATCATGATTACGCTGAGCAGCTTGTATGTAATGATAAGGGGGGATTACATGCCCGCAAGTAGTAGCATTATGATTCTGAGAGTGCTTCATACATAATATGCAAAAAGAATATTATAAATTATATTAGAACTACAGTGATGGCTAGAAAGCTTCTTGTTATTAGCAATGTAGTTATGCTTCTTTTCTGTCTAGAAAAGATCAGACTTTATACTTAAATTACAATGAGTTAATATCTTTAGTTATATAATAAAACTTATAACTAGAAGTTGCAGGAATTTCGTAGCCTGATCACGGAAGTATAGATATTCTCACAATTCAGTATATAATATTAACTCCTCACAAGCTGTTCTTTACTTCTAACACGGTGATGACATTAGTTAAGGTTTATAAGGGCCAGTATTATGCATTGGATTGGTTTAGTTACCCGAAACCCTACTTACCCTGCAATTGTAAACAGATCACAACTTAATCAGGCAGTATTACTAACCGTAACTCATTTCAATATAAGACAAATATTTCACATTGTCTAAAGTTTAATAACTCAATTAAAATTCATTATTAGGTTTACTAATTTAATATTAATACTATTATATATTCTCCTTTGAGCTTTATGCCTACCTATAAGGTCCGTCCCCAGTGTAACGTTCTTCCTACACTCTATAGAGGAGTCTTATAAATTTCAAAGACATTTTATCCATTATAATGTATTTATATAACGTAAATTATAGTATATTGGTCTTAATTACCTGCAGACTTTATCTTTCTGGGGTCTTGCAAATTAAATTGACGCGCAATGCGCGTCATAGTTTTGCTGGCACCTTCTGTTGCAGTACCCAGTGGCCAATCAGACGGATCAGATACGCTCTGAAAGATGTGACCAACCATTCATTGGCCCCGCTCCGCAATAGTTAAGTAAATCTGACGTAACTATGTATAATACTTGCGTAATGCCATACCCTGTATTAGTAACACTGTAGACCCAGAACATGAAGCAGATTGCCATTCTTTTGATCCTCATTTACGATTTCCGTCATCGACGATATACCAGAAAGCGAGCTATATTCGTCCCATGCGAGTAATATGCGGAACCTCCTACCAAAGCCCCGAGAGGATAACCCGTTGCCGCCCCCGTCGGGTATCGGGAAGCGCAAACGTTCCCTGGTACAAGTAGCTTGCGAGAGTGGGTCCAAATAGTAGGATCAGATTACAGATTAGTTACTGACAATTTCATATAGCGTGTCGAAAACGTAAGATCAAGGTCAGCCTCACCGAGCGCGCTATAAGAATAAGACACCTGACTCAAGCAGTGCGACAGCCTGCGCCCGGCTTGTTCACAATGCGTTCGCTCAAACAGTGAATGCCGCTTCCCTGTAGACAAGGACATGGCCCGCCAGGATGCATTGAACCAGCAGCTGCAAGCCGTTTCTGAAATGGATAACTCCCTCAGAATGATTGTAAATCTACTGCGCGGAAGCTCCAAAGATGAGTCTGTAAAGCTCTTGGACAATATTCGAGAGGCGCAGTCAATCGATGAATTCGTCCAAACATTTGGCGATGCCTGTCTGCTGCTACCCCGAAATCAGCAGGCATCAGGTGAGTTGTCACTACAGTCCATGTCCCAAAATGAGGTGATATATCCAAAACATGTTTCTAACAGCACAAGACATTTCGAATTTATCCCTTCAGCCATTAAGAGTTCCTTTTCGACCACGCAATCAGAACTCTTTACTCGGGTGTGTGCCCTTTATACCCCCTGTCTTTACTGCTTCAAGGCTGATCGACACTAGAACAGAACCCTTGGGTATTGCAGACGAGTTGGCCTCCAAGTTCCCTGATGGAGTCTTGCCTATATCTCAGTGGACTACTATATCCACTGATGACAGATACCTGAGTCATATCGTGTATCTTTTCTTCACCTGGGATCACACCCTCAGCCGTGTCATATCTAAGACCGTGTTTTTACAGGATCTCAAGGCAGGCTCAACAAAACCAGGAAATCTTTGCTCGAGATTTCTTGTCAATTCTATACTTGCTATTTCACATGTATGCTGCGTCTCATAATAATTTATGTATTGTTTATTCGCTCACATTAACTCTTTAGACTTTTCTAATGCAAGGTATATCTTCGCCGAAAGCCCAGGAGTTACAATCAAGAGGTCGTATGTTCGCGAACGAAGCTCTACAGATTCTTGCAGATGAACGCCAACGCCCATCGATAACCCTACTGCAGGGATTGATTTCTCTCTGGTTTTACGAAGTTAACTATGGAAAGAAGGCCCAAGCTGTAACATTACTTGAGGACTTTTATCACTTTCACCATATATTGGGAATAAGCGATCTAGTCATGCCCAGCATGGATGATGAAATCTCCAGACACATTTCACCTCTTAAGAGAGAGTGGCAGGCTTTGTCTTGTATCGTCTGGGGGTTCTTCTGTCTTGAAGCGTAGGTGCCAAAATTCCTAGATAAATATTTAGAACATGAGATGCTAACGAGCTGATACTGCAAGTAAAATCTCCTTGATCCTTTCACGTGAGATGAGAATTGAAAAGCCTCAGATACACAAGGCTTTCGAGGACGCATATTTATTCTTATTTGCCACCCCTGATACGCCAGAACATTTCTGGTCACCTTACCCTGGCGACAGTCAACAGCAGCAATCACTATACCGAGAAGCAATCTCACTCGAATGCCAACTCGCTATCATGATAGAGGAAGCCTCAAGATTCTTTACGCTAGTAGAGTCCGGGACAACCGTTTCTAACAGCAACGAAACAAAGGCAATTACTGAAAAGCTGCAAAGATGGGGCACGGGCGCACTGCAACAATTCCTTGCGAGTGATAGTCCGCCTCCCTCGATCATCTTCCTTGAGTAAGTCTGGAGTTCTCGGGAATTAACAGCAACTATCCTACTATGATTGCTGATGTATTAACAAGAGTCACGTATGAGATGGTGCTTCTCAAGCTCCTACGTCCGCCCTCCCGATTTCCTCATCTGTGTGAATCACAAGAGTCAACAACATTCACGCGAGCCTCGTACGGAGCCTCTATTATCTCTAATCTTCATATGTATCAAGCCATCTATGGGATACGTCATGAATACTGGTTTGTAGAAGCATGCTCGGTAGCAGCCACAGTCATCATATTCAAGCTTAATGACAACATGAGCCTATCCAAGTCGGCAATTATGGTCTGCCAGTTACTCTACAGTATCGGAGAGTTCCTACCCGTGGCAAACCAGCATCTTTTAGCTGTTAAGGAGCTTGCTCGCCAATATTCTATAGAATTGCCAAAAGCTTGCAAGATTATTTTCTCTCGTTTAGCTGTGAGGACAGGAAAAATAATTATTACGGGCTCTGCACTTGTGAAAGTTGGGTCTGGTCATCAAACTATGAGTGGCAGTTTACCTCATGTTCCTTTACAGGAGGTTTCATTCTCAACTCTGATTGAGAGCGTTCGTAACCTCGGTCTAGGTGGTTCCCTCTAAATCTATCAGATCACTTCTTTATAGGAGCAGGAGCGCTTTCATATAATCCCCTGCGCTACATCTTACAGGAACCCTAAATACCTGCTCTAGATACCTGGTTTAATCTTGGATATATACTAGAAGTGTAGCTACGCAATTTTTTCACAGATACTTTATTACTTTATAAAACCCTACATACCCTCTATGTCAGTTATAAGCTTGTTTGCCTCTACACCTTCCTACTGTTGAAGGACTCTTGGCAAGCGGTAGAGGAGAAAATATGAATCTACTAGAAGAAGTTACTATATCTACGTCAGGGACGGGTTATTATGTTAAACTCAGGGTTAGTTATAGTCAGAATTTAGTACCTGAAGATAGCAGAAGGAAACAAAACCATGAATTTAGCGGCCCAAGTGATATAAAGTTTATTTATTTAGGTGCTCTATAATTTTGTTTGTCGGCAAGCGAGTATTATAGCGGGATCTAATGGCAATTAAATGACGTTGAAACAGATGTACACTCAGCCCAGCTGGGCTGTATACTACCTCACTTCACTAGAAGCAGTACGTACCAGACGGTAATAAGTCTCTAATGTAGTATTTAAATGACTTCTCACTGCACTGCACTGTATCGTAATGATCCATGTCCATCGCGTACAGATTAGCCTGAGTCGTATTAAGAAACGTCTACTTCACGTTATTAACATGCCAGCTTCTGGGTTGTTATTGGCCTATCGAAACTACGACTAATGTTATGCTTACCATTTCATCAACAGAGTCGCGAAGTGTAAGGTATGATACATATTTTCATCACAGTGATGCTAATGTGATGAATATTCAATTCGGGGTACAAATGAGATCTTGCGTGTGGAGATAAAATACTCCACTTGATGGGCATG
Source organism: Fusarium sp. NRRL 25303 (assembly GCA_013396255.1). Lineage (NCBI taxonomy): Eukaryota > Fungi > Ascomycota > Sordariomycetes > Hypocreales > Nectriaceae > Fusarium > Fusarium sp. NRRL 25303. The sequence continues at coordinate 1,615 of JAAOAY010000560.1, read as the reverse complement.
CCTGTGGACCGTATGGCGCACTTGAAAATGATCACGCAAATAATGAAATAAATTTGTGGGATACAATTCTGAAAAGCGCGCCTATGTTTGAAATTCGATCATGGCCGATAGGATACCCTGCTGCGGCTGTAGCCTGCGTGGTTGACAACACAACTCTAAAGCTGCATCTTTAGCCCGGGACAGCATTCCATCCGTCTATCTCAACGCCGCCGATCCATACCTTCTTAATCCTTCTCGTGACCGTGATCTCCTGTAATGGATTCCCTTCCACTAATACCATATCTGCTCTCTTTCCGAGAGAGATCTCACCACGATCTCCAAGACCAAACACTGTTGCCGGAACAATTGTAGCTGCTCTGAGTGCGTCGAGGTTCGATAGTCCTGCACGTACAAGCAACTCTATCTCATCGTGAAGGCTCTCCCCAATTTGGATAGCTGCCGGGGATGTCTGGTTCGCTTCTGTTCCAGCACATATGCGAACCCCAGTATCATACAGCTTTTTCACGTTAGCAAGCGCGTAGTCGAAACTGACGTCGTCTATGCCATTGTTTGCTTCTTGAAGCAATAGAGGTACCATAGCCCGTGCCATGCAAAGTGTAGGGATGCACGCTATGTTACGTGCGGCAATCCTTTCAGCCATCTCGGTTTCTATGAGACCGTCTATAGGCACCAGAGTGATGATATCGAATCCCGCCTGTACGGCCCGAGAATATCCAGCCTTTTGAAAGGAATGTGCGACAGCTAGCTTGCCGTGTCGGTGTGCTGCATGAACAAGAGCGATGAGTGTTGGGCCATCAATTCCAGGTAGATCAACGAGCACCTTGATATAATCGGACTTGGCCGGACCATCTAGAAGAGAGGCAACCCATATCTCAGCCGCTGCTGGGACTCGGACAACTCCTGTCTCGCGGCGTGGATGAATCTGCGCTCCATCGGTGGACTGTGCAGTAGCGATAGGGCCTGATGCCATGTAGGTAGGTAGTCCAACTTCTGAGATGGACTCAGCTCGCATAGCCTGAATATCAGCTCTGGCACTGCTCATGTCGAGGACGGTGCCGATACCGTAAGAGGAAAATAGGGGAAGATCTGTGTGTGTCGTGGCAGTATCAACGTTCGCATCAATGAAAGCTGGGAGAAGCGTGCAGCCTCTCCCATCAACTACAGTCTCAATGCTGGCGAGATCTGTGGCTCCGGCGTCGACGCTGGTGACATCGCCGGGGCTGGCACGGAAAGTGATATTGGCTGCGGCATCAATCTTACGACCGTCAAAAACAACAACGTTAGAAATAGCGTGAATCGTCATCTTTGGTGGCGATCAAGTTTTCTGTGGTAGTTAACCGGAAAATATTCATGCATGCATGAGAAAGACGACGACGCATGAACATAGTCTACTATAACAGCCAAAAGATCGTCAAGTTGACGTCATTAAAATCAGGAGGAAAACTGTAATTAATTCGTCATATGAGAGACAAAAACAAGTTAATAGAATAAGGGTGATGGTGGCGATAATGGGTTTATCCACACACTTTTCTATCAAGACTGCTTAAGCCAATTAAGAGAAATTAAGGGCTTTAGAAATTGTTAACAGAAATAGTTTTAAAGTATGAATATGGAT
>JAAOAY010000559.1:0-95275 GCA_013396255.1 Fusarium sp. NRRL 25303 | reverse complement strand
CCCGTTATCATGGCTCGCTAAGCAACAGCCCCCCCCTCCTCCTCCTCCACACCACCTTGGATGAGATCCTGGCTGTCTGGCTGCCAACCAGGCAGGGGCATCAAAAGCAGAAACTGGGACCAAAACACCAACACCACGAGTTTGGCAAAAATACCACTGCCCTGTTGGTGTCTCGAGACTGCTTTCGACTGGTTTAATATCCCCGCTGATCGACCCTTGTCGCGTCCCCCTTGTGCAGTCGGTCAGATAAGGCCGGTGAATCGCGCTGTCTCTGTATCGAGGTGCCGGGTTTCAAAGATGCCTTGAAAGACTGGCGTGTGTAGGCTTGTAATTCGCACGAGTCGTTGAAAGCTCCTTCATAACGGGGCATGTCATATTGAGAATCCACAGTATTTTTCACAGAGGCGCCGTGGCACTTTTGAGCGCCGCCCCCGATGGATACGTTTGCTGAATTCGAACAGCTTCAAACCCTCCCAAGGCAACCACCAAGTCTCGAGATGGTTGCCCACCACTTGAGGCTCGGCCCTCTGATCAGCAAAACTTGTTCAGTTATGGATAGTTTACCTCTCTTCTTGTCCAGGCACGGGGACTTGGTTCCCGACTTTGGTGTTTTATTCCTGGTATTTCCCCCGACACCAACTCAACAGATTTTATGTTCGCCTCGCCTCATTCTTTTTCTGGCTTCCCCAGACCTGGTCCTCCCCTCCGTGCTCCCACGGGGTAAAAGGAAAACTCAGACTCTATTGTCGTTTTGCAAAAAGGTGACTGCTTTATGACGTATTCTGCACAGATGCTGTGATCACCACCATCGAGGTCTAGTATGCAAATCGTTCAAATAGTCGGATCAAGTGGAGTTGTTGGACGGGGTGTGCACGGTCTCTGCTTCCAAGCAATTTCAACGCCAAGCATTTGTTTTAACAATCGACGAGGAGAGCAGCGAGCAAGCGGAAAAGGCTGACTGATCCTAGAGGCTGGAACCACTAGCTAGCGAGGCTAGCAGTAGGCAAGGGAGCCTGGTTGGTGCCGGAGGATCGTACAAAGAGCCTCTCTCGACGTTCCATTTATCTCGCTACGATGCGATGGAGACATATCCATATCCATACATAGAGTAGAATCCACTTTCCGCCCCCTGTGAATGAGCCGCAGCTTTACTATCACATCAATGGCATGGGATGAATAGGAGTCAGAGTCAGAGTCAGAGCCAAATAACTAAACTAACCGCCATGACATACATGTCTCCGCTATGGAAGAGCCCTCTCATCTCCCTTCATGAGGTTCAAAACGGCTTAACACACGAGAAGTGGACTCCCCCGTGAGTAGCAATATCCCTCATCCTTATCCCTTTTCGCTCAAGGACTGCTACGTAATTGTTGCTATTCGTAAAGAATGAATGTTGAGATATTTCACGCACTGGCACTATGGAGCAGAGATGTGATTCGAATTCCACTTTAATTCTGTTGGCACAGACGCCTCGCTCTCGCCCTCTCACCCCGCGCATCCTTCCCCTCAATATCCAACGCGTGGACGCGGAGTTGAAGGTCCAAAGTTTGAAGTGGTGGCATACAGCATCACATCGTGCCAAAAAGCCACCACACGAAATCTGAGCTCGCTTCTCCGCCACACACCAATAACATAAACGGTAGTAGTCTGCGCTATTCCAAAGTAAACGGCCGCCTCACTTGCTTGGAAACTGTTCACTGCTACTGTAACCTCTTCACCGCCTCAGCCATGCATCTCTGTTCTGCGTCCTCATGAGTCGCCCGCATTGCAGTTTCTTACTGTAGGTACAGAGTGGCCTACAGTACACACTACCGTACACTGCACTTCTGTACATGCTCACACATGCAGGGAGGAACCGCCCCCCGAGACAGGCGTGTCCCGCATTGTCTTGCAATATCGTGCATCTACCGTTTGTCAAATGACTGGTCGTGCTGACCTGACTTGGTCTGTCGTAAAGGGTTCCCCTCCTCGGAGGTGTTGCCCTCAGCTGCGGAGCTTATCTATCCCTTTGAGCTCTGCGCGCTGCTGTAGGGTAGTAATGTCACGAAAGTGTGCACAGTAGACAATAGGGTAACCACCACCAGCAGTAGTAATATTGAATATTGAGATCTCACATACATAAACGACTTTCTGTGCTGTAACGACGGCTCGTGTCATGTGCCAGAGCATATGACAAGTCTGCTCTTCCCCGGATGTCCTAGACTCCGTAACTTCCTCATCCGAGCGCTCAATGCACAGTCGGACTGACGCTCGGTCAAGAGGTGAGGCGCTAGTAGGTGTTGAAACTGCACAGTAGGTAATATCTTACCAAGTTCTAGATCTGCCCTCATCACACCCACTGACAACGGCCCGGGCCATTCTGACTCCTCACAGAGGCCGTTGTAAGTATCAGTTCAATGGCGACTGTTGTGCCACTCTAATAGCTAACCGTGAGGTGATGCTGGGGCGTCGACTGGTCGAGAGTTTTGGTGGCGGCTGATGAAACTTTCCGTGGAATGCCATTTCTCGTGTTTTATTTGTGTTATCTCTACGTAGAGAGATAAGGGTTCTGCTTAGTCTACCTTGCATTTGGTGCCCCTAAATCCTGATTTTGATATGTTGGTGTTCAGCTGTGCAGTTCGTTTATGTTCCCCAGATTTCGGTAGCATCGGCTCGTTGCTACCCCTACAGTACGAAGACACTTGCCATATCTTTCCCTGATTCGGCCCACAACTGGGAAGCATCCATCTCCAAGAACCCGGTGTAGCGTTCCAGTATCTGTAAGCATGGCGTGGGTTGCACTGACACGAGGGCTAGAAACGGCTTTTCTGTCTCAGGTAACCCAATCTGCATAAGAACACTTCATCAGCGCTTTCGAAAAGGAGCGTCAGGAACGTATATAACTTTGGGTGGCACAGCATATGCACGGCAGCAGCCCCCTTCAGTTTTTGACCGGTTGAGTTCCACGGCTTTTTGGGATGATATGGTGATTTGCTGGAGGTGAGAGCTGACGCTGATTTCAAAGGATATCACCTGTTCTTGTTGGAGAGGAGCGACACATCCTACGGACTACTACCGAGAGGCGAGGGAGACTGACTTAACTCCGCTTGAAGGTGATATCATTGCTGGGGAAGTAACATGATCTTGCCACACCGCTGTACATATCCCAGGAGTGCACGACAGTGGTTGAGGATAACAATCAAGAGGCTCGTGAATGACTACCGTGTAACAATGACTGAGAAACACCAATACTGACTGACTAATTCTAGAACGCAGTAACGTTGTCATGTCACATGAGAGAAATGTTCATTGAAAGACCGGCAACACTGCCCAGGGAGTTGTCAGTTCAAGTAACACATGGCAATACAAGCAAAAGGGCTCAGTTGTACGATCGACATAGTGTCAGTAGACTTCTGATGGGCCAGAGACGGAGGTACTCAATACTATGGACTTATGATCGGCATGTGACGGATGAGAAGCTCCGGAGAACTTCCAGCCGTGAGTCACGATCAGTCACGCCGGAATGAACTGGACAAGGATCCTAAAAACGCTCCGGGAAGTAGCAAGCATAGAGCTAGTAGATCAAATAACGGGTTTCACGATACCGCAGGACATAGGAGTGCTAAATCCATAATACATGGACCACTTGTTGAGTGCCCGAGGCTGTTTGATATTGGCCTAGGTCGTCACGGCAAAGCGGAGGATAAACAGAATAGACCTCGAACCTGGAATGATAGTGATAATGAAAACGTGGTAGGAATCGCGAGTTTAGGGTATTACTTGAGGCAGCAAAACCATAGAGACTTTGGGTCCTCCTGTAAAGCCCTAAGGGCTTGACTGCAATATAAGATTTATTGGTTACTTTGGAAGCTTTTCGGTAGAGGCTAATATTGTGAAAGGATTTATTATACTCCTGCTATATATGTTGGAAGCTCAAAGTTAAACCTTGGGGCTAGAGAAGACTTTAATAGCTGAAAGCATGGTGACGATGTCTGGCGAGGGGGGAGACCGGCTGTTTGTGATTTTATATCATGGAAGCTATATATTCGAGACCCTATTGATGCCTGAAGACCACTCATACCACTGAAAAGAATTCTAGGAAGGGCTTGACTGTGTTATGGTTCGTACCAATACAGAGAATTCGTTTCTTGGACCGGTTACTTGATTCTAGTTCGACATCCTCTCAGACAGATATACAGCCAACACGCACGAATCGGGACAACTGGCGTTTCTAGGATAAAAGCTGGCCTGGAATGTGATATACAAAGATGTGATAGTATCTAGAGATTGGAGAGTCGAGCACAGTCGCGTTTGTAGTTGGTTGATGAAGCTCAAGGGCTGCTCCGTGAACAGTATCAGCCACTCTTCTTACAGTCATTTCACAAGCTTGTAAGAGACAAGAGTAATTCAAATAAAATGAAAAAGGAGAGGGGAAGTCTCATGTTCGAAATTATCATCGAGGTATGCAAGGATGTCTATGAGGAAGTATGGCTCTGAGAGTGAGTGTTGGGAATGTAGAAGCTGTTACTCTTGATTCTGTATAGAAAGGGATGCATGGCTAGCTGTTAACAGTATTCTACTAAATTTAGAGATAAAAATAAACATTTTATGATTATAAAACAATGTTCTTGCTCGATAGATCGCATCTGTATGAGAATTAGATGCTGACGTTGAGTATGTACTATTTTGCCTTAGCATGGCATTTGTAGTCGGCAATTCTTAGTATTTGTGGTTTCAGATTGCATCTGCATATAATTTGAACCTCATAGATATACTCGTAGGGTTGTTATGCAAGAATTAAGAACCTTTGGTCTGGAAAGTCTACACATATCGCAGGCTCAGAGTCGATGCTGAGCGACGAGCGCCTCATCTTCGAGCCCAATACTTCTCCATAAGATACTTGTATAACGTCAGCAAGTTTAAAAAGATCAAGAGAGAATGTTCAACGTAAAGTGGGTAAGTTTGAGCCTTAAGCTGATAATGGAGATGAAGGGTCTGGCTCAAGAAAAAGGCAGAGAGCATCGACTATACATAGCACCAAGACTGCCCATGTTAGTCTCAACACGTTACCCATGTTCGGACTACGCAACCCCCAGGTCTAGGCCGGGGCGGCTCGTCTGTCAAGCATGTATCGGGCGGCGCATAAGACTACGAGCTACAGGTATACTTTGACTGAACAATGCAATAAAATGACCACGTTGAAGCTTAACAATATTGAATTATGGATATCTTCTAGCTAGTACCAAGAGCATCACAGGCCTTGAGTACAGGCCGGGCGGGGGTATCAAGCACATCGCGCTGGCAAGCATAGGCACGAATTAAACTGTCGCACATATATACTGACTGATATTGATATGAAATGTCAAACGAAGCGAAGCGCACTGCACTGTCAAGCATCTAGATCCTGCTTGCTTCAACAGCTTAGTCCTCGTGGGTAGGAGGACCAGCGTAGTTCTTGTGACCCCAGGCCCAGTACCAGATACCAGAAACCATGCACGCAAAGACGAAAACGACGGGAGCGTAGTTGACGGATTCGGGGGTAACGGGGATGGCGGAGGGCATGCAGAAGAGAGGCATAGCCAACAGGGACCAGGCTGATAACGAGTAAGCAAGACATATCACGATAGAGAGGAGGAGAGCACATACCGAGAGCGATCCAGTTGGCGACAGCACCCCACTTTCCGAGGTAGAACTGTCCAGTCTTGACCTGCTTGCGACCAGTAGCGAGACTGATAGCAATGGGAGTGGCGTAAGAAGCAGTCAAGCAGATGACACCGACACCAGAGAAAGCGTTGAAAGCAGCGTAAGAACCGAAGTAGATGACACCGAGGACGATCTCAACAACCATGCAAAGCATCATAGCGTTCAGTGGAACATCGAGAGTAGTGTTGACCTTGGACCACATCCTGGCACCGGGAATGGCACCATCACGAGCAAATGCCCAAGCGCATCGAGAACTGGCAGTTGTGCAACCGATACCGCAAATAATGGCAAGGACGATGAGAGGAATGAGAAGACCGAAGGCACCGCCGGAGCTGCCAACAGCGCTCTTGATGATGAGAGGCACGGGCTGGGCGGAGACGATGACGTCCTGGATCTCGGGCATGACGAACATGAGAGGGATGAGGAAGAGAAGACCGGCGAAGGTGTTGATGAAGATGGTGGCGACCATGGCCTTGGGGACCTGGACCTGAGGGTTCTGAACCTCCTCACACATGCTATACACTTGTCAGTACAGCTGTTCTTAGGTTGAGTTAGTTGGTAGACTGTGAACTCACGAGATAATCATTCCAGTAGAAGAAGTAGCATAAGCGGCGTGGAGGAGACCGACACAGAAAGACCATCCCTTGGGCCAGCCAGAGTTGTCCTCGAAGTGTGTGAAGACCCAGTTAGCATCACGACGTCCGTTCTTAGCGATGGCAAGGATAGTAGCGATGATGGCGATAAGACCAGCAAAGGTCCAGAAGATAGCAGCGGTCTTTGAGCGAGGTATCAGCAACCATGACGTTCACAACAAGAGGAAAGGAGGGCAAGCATACATCAATCCAGGGAAGCCACTTGTTACCGAGCGCAGAGACAGCATTGCACAGGATAGTCAGGGCAAGGAAGATCAGGAAGACCTGGTAAGCCTCTCCCGACAAGACACCGACACCAGGGCTCTTCTCGAAGACATTGACACAGCCGACGATGAAGAGGGCGGTACCAAAGTTGACGGCGAGAGTGATGGTGATGTTTCCAACGAGATAGAGCCAGCCACAGATCCAGCTAGCAATGCGACGCCATCGGGGAGGAGAGAGCATAAAGGCCTGGTAGTAAACACCTGTAGTATCACGCGATCAGTTACATGTTCACATTGGGACGCAAGCAAAATGGGAGGAATCTGTTTTTTCTGTTTACCTCCAGCTGTAGGATAGACACTGGTGATTTCACCGAGAGAGCAAGCAACACAGACAATGATGAGGGAGACGGCGAGCCAGCCCCAGATGACGTTGACGGGACCGCCTCCAATCAGAGGGTAAACCAGGGTGGTAGCGAGACCGTAGGGGATGGAAGCGAGGACGAAGGACATGAAGGCGACCTGGAAGGTAGAGCGGTTACGCGACAGCTCAGCCTTGTAGCCGAGGTTCTCGAGGAGCTGATCAGCGCCATCAGTGTTTCCGAGCGAGGCCTTTGAGCCTCGACGAGGCTTCTGTTCTGCGACGGGGTCCATGACTCCGGTGCTTGTGCTGGCCGAGTCGTGTTTAGACATAATCGGGAGGGAGGATGAAGAACAACTACAACAGTGACAATGTTGTAGAGGGAGAGAGAGAGAGAGGTGAGAGGTGAGAAAGAGAGTGACACGCGATGCGAGAGGCGTGGGAATGTGAGGGGATTTAAAAAGAAAGGAATTGAATCTGGGGAAGAGTGACCATTGAAGAGATTTGGAGTACGATGTTAGGCCGAACGAAACCTAGACAAGCAAGGCATGGGAGGGAGAGAGTGGGAAAACGCTAAATTATCTACGGGACTGTTGCTGCGGGAGTGGAGTTCTCCATGTGCGTGGGTGCGTGGTGGCAATCAGTAGGTAGCCATGGGGCAGGGATTCTCAAGCCAGCGTCTGAAAGAGGAAAAGGTGAGAAACGATGGAAAGCCAAGGGTCAGGTTCTAGATACGGGCCAAGGAACAGGGGGGGTCGAGTGACTGATTGCAGTGACTGACAGCCAGACAGACAGTGACATTGTTAGTGAGTACAATGCTGACTCTTACCTACAATACAGCGTATCATCTGTATTAGCAGTGAAGATGACAGCTCTCCTTAACAGTGACTACAACGCCATCACCAAACTCTCCCACCGAGCAGCCACTCACTGATAGGCCAAGCGCGGGGCCGAAGCCAAAAAAGCGATTCATTCAACGACCGGGGAAACACGATACGATAGGCTTGAAGCAAGGCCCCTACGTCATGCTACTAACCTTTAAAGTGGGTGCACAAGACGGCCAAGCCGATACAAGGTTTCGGCGTCGACAGCTCAAACTGGAAGGAGATTAGTCCTGCCAGAGTAAAATACCGCGTTTCATAGGTCGAATCTCAGAGTGCCAATTACTGAGCCAAGCTTTCAGCCGTGGGTTCATTTGCTGACTGGTAGCTACGGTTAGCCTGTCGCCTGTTAGGCCTAGGACACTGGTGGTGGTGGTTGGCTGGTAGGTTTCACCCGAGGACTGATACAGATATTGGCAGACATGTGCTGAGCTTTGACGGTCGAAGAGGTTGCTTGTGAAACAGGCAGATCATGCACATTCACCTTAATTCACCCATCATATCTATCAAACCCCGAATGCCGGGATCAAATAGACCACCATCCCCAATCTCCAACTTTACCTAATCAGGTGAATATCCAGTATGTGATCGTCAGGGTATCAGCTCCCGCGCCCGGCAATCCTGGCATCTAAACGTGGTTGAGGGATTGATAGCCTTGGCCTAGTCGTCACAAAGTTTGGGGTATTCAATCAATCGATCAATCAACGAGGACCGCGTTCCTATCGTATCGTAAACATCGTTAATTACCCCTCGTTTCCTTGGTTTCCTTCGCCTTATTCCTATCTAAGAAGTCCGGCGACATTTCCGTGATAGATAATGAAATACCGTCTATCTCCAGCACGCACGTGACCGGTCCGTCCAACATAACGAGCCGTAGAAACGCTGTATATCATGATATGTACGGGTAAGATATGTATGTTGAAGCTATCGTCGCGTATCTTTCAGCCCCGACCTCCGTTGTAATCAGCGCCGCCAGCCTTCCTCAACCTCACGACGATATCCGCCTCATCCAGCTCGGACCGATCCCCCGTGGTGACCGCGATGCTGTGATGCGAGAGCACCTTCTTGACATCGCCGCTCTCGATGCTGACGCGAGCTTTCCGCATGACCTTTGTGTTCTCGCCAATCCAGACGACCAGCGCAAACTTGACGCGCTTGCTCTCCTTGTCATTGGCGTACTCGACGCGCACGTAGCCGTACTGCACCTGGCCGTCGTCCAGCTCCTTGACCATCTCGGGCAGACCGCCTGTTCCCGTCTTGGTGAGGCTCAGCTTGTTCCCCACGGCGGACGCGTACGAGATGAGCAGCCAGTTTGTCTCGTCTTTGTCTGAGCGCACGGCATCGTAGGCTGCGCTGACTTCTGGTGCGTCGAGACCCGACATTGTGATAGGTATGTTGCAGATATAGGGAGATTGGGGATCGGGTCGGTGCGTGCTTCGAATCAGATTGTAGAGGGTAGACTCGCGAAAGGAATAAACTGGGCCTGGGGTACGTAGTGTGAGTGAGATCAACCAACAAAAGCTCTGTATCGGAAGACGGCAGACAAATTCCTTACCTAGAGAAAGGGTTCAACAAGCTTGGATCAGGCCTCAAAAGACAAGACAAACTCAGGAGTTCAGGGGCCCTTCTCTCTGTGCTCTGCCTCTACGATTTCTTAGGCCCCCCCTGCACCAAAAAAAAAGCCACGGCTCTGGGAAAAGCTCGGCTATGTACGGAACACACTCCAGAAGCCCGCCGATCCATATTTTGTGCATTTGACGCTAGAAGAGAAACGGAACAACTCCGTTCTGTTGGTCTCACGCCAAGAGCTCTGGTAGTCCAGGATTCTGACACGGTTCTGGTCTGTTCCTGCAAAGAAAAAAAAAGGAGCTTGGCCTTGGCTCGTGAAGAAATATCGTGAAGGAGACGTTGCAGCTTCAGCTCAGGGGCTGATCCGGCTCCTCTTACCGGAGACCCGTTCTTCTCGTCTACAGTCACCTCCACGATTATAATCGGTCGGAATATTAATATTTGCTTTTGTTGTACGTAAAAAGCGCGGGTTGACGACAGATTAACTTGCCTTCCTTTCCCCTCCCCCGTGGGACACTAGGAAGATTCATCTAGGCGACGATGGTAGGGCTTGGTGTGTTTTGAGGGGGTTAAAGATGATACCAGACACTTGCTGCGTTTACATAGTACGGATACTCAGATGCCACTTACTCGCCTGCTTTTTTGCATAATTCCTGATGTCTCAAACTGACACTACGATAATCAGCCAAGGAACCAATAATATACCCCCAATCAATTCTTCCAACGACGATCCAAACTGCACTGCTCAAAGAGACGGCAATAATCACTGACAGGACAGCGCAATCGGGCCGAGACGGTAACATTTGCGGGGGCTGCTTACGGTGCTCCAGCGCTGTAAAAGAACTGGAAATCCACCGTCGCCCGCCGTTTCACTCGGAAAACTGAAGTGCCCTGCCCAGGGGATGCAAAAAAGCTCAAGGCTTTGACCCAGGCGACGAAAATAATTAGGTAAATGTAGCCTAAGCATGGCGGACTTCTGCTCAGTTTATTCTGACACCCCGTATCAAGGTCTGAAGTTTTCTTACCCCCTAAGGCCCTGTAGCGACGGTGAGGGCCTTGTAAGTGGATATCCAATGGAACGGACCAGGATTCCCATGGTCCAGTGAAATTGTTGTATAGATCTGGACTTTTGATAACTTTTCGTAATGAGAAAGAGGGAAAATGTCTCAATTAATGGGACTCGATTCACAGAAGAGAAAAAACGTCAGAAATACGGCGACGCATCGAGATCGAAATTTAACAGCCCGTAAAAAATTGAAGATCTCGGGTTTATCGGGACCTACAGAGTAAACTCAATCAGGCGCTGATCAGCTTCTGCAAGTAATTTTTTACTTTTTTGCTTTTGAAGAAGAATTCTAGACTTTTTCTTCTTTTTCCTTTTTACAAGGGTCTTTTTAATATTACCTGTCATATCGAGCTTGATCCCCCGAATTTAAATAATTTACGGAAATTGAGCAACCATTAAATCCCGACTGTCCAATAATTGACCATTACCTTGATATCCCGTCTTTCTCGGTAGCCAGAAGAACAATAGTGTCCTTTTACTAGCAGGCTCTGGGGTGGCAATGCATCGTATGATGTGCTTGTGAACCAACTGAGCAATGGGTCTTTTGCTGTGTTGGTTCGGACGCATGAAATGAACATACGACAACGGTGGGTGAGCTGGGAAACTAGCCTGCGACAGTCCCGGAATCGGGAGGTTGCTTCCGCGTGAAGCTTGTTCGTATATTTGTTGCCACTGGTGGTATGGATGGTCGTTTGTTGGCTGACTTGTTGAAACATTTGGATGTTTACGACTGGTCTTTGACAAGTTGAAGGCTCCGATTGAACTCTCATATGCTTCTGAACTTCTGCGAGTACGCGGCAATAAGCACTAAAGCTGTACGGCGCTTGAATGACCCCTGAGGGCTTATGCTTGGACAATCACATGCTGGGTATTTAAGCTTAAACACATGTGCAAGGTTGACTTGCATTACTTCATCTTCGGCCCCCAAGGCCTTCAATATGCGAGCCCCGAGACCTAAGTTAAATATATTCGCATATTCTTGGCGATATGATGCATCCTAAACAGATCTCGGCATTGGAAGACTACGAAAGATGAGACAAGCTACTTTGTTGACTCCTCGCTCTTCCCCCCCTGGGGCAATGAAAGCTTTGTCAAAGTCTTCTAGAAGCCAGACAAGGGGACTTTTCTATTTTTAAAATGGAACCGAGGTCTTCCGTACGGCGTTGAAACAAAATGTCATGGTCGAAGCGTGATAAAGCTTGCGTGTAGCCCCTAATGTCTCGAGCAGAGTCTCGGGCGTTTCAGGGCACTCGCTGACGCATTGTGCAATCTGGACAGAAATGAACTGTTGAAAATGCCACGGATCACTTGGATGAGTCTGTGTCTGTGAGAGAAAGAGCATCGTGTTGCGTCAAGTTGTTCTGCGCCAGGCTGCTTGTGATGCACACATATCGATTTCCAGTTAAGTATTGACATGTTTCGACTAACAGGCAAAATTTGAACTCCAAGGTCTAGAAAAAACTAAGTGAGAGATGATTCGAGAAGCATGCCATGACTGAAGTCGACTTTGCAAGATAATTGCTACAAACGGAGCAGAGATAGCGTATTTCGACATTTGTTGAAAGCAGTTAATCTGACCAACTCGTTAAAAGAATACGCCAAGAGGTCACATATTAAGATAAGTCCATGACTAAGAAGCAATTCTCCCTATCTCAGAGGCCAAGAGCCGAGTAAGATCTGTGAAAGGCATGATTTTGTGTGATCTGGCACTTGCTGAAGAGTTTCAAGTACCTTCAACATCTCCTATTGGAAATTCGAGGTAATAAGCAGGTATGATCCCGATCCTTTGTGGCATCTGGGTGATAAGAGAAACTGAATAACAGAAAGATTGTAAAGAGATAGCTCTTGTATATCCCCCTTTCTTGTATACTGAGAAGTGTCTGAGAGAACTCTTACCACCATAAAACATAACAATAAAAGAAGTAGACTAGCTTTTCGACGCTAGGAAACTATGAGAAACATGTGGCTTTTATGAGTTCTCATTAACGTTCTCCCTTAGGGAATTATCCTCTGAAGCCAGCCTAGAGATCATTCAATTCCAGGGCTTCGAATCCGACCGCGGCAACTGCTTCTGCTAAAGTTGCTATCATGCCGCTTGCACTGAACACGGGTTTGAGTTATATTGAGTAGGTTACATGTATAGTAAGATTGTGGCGGGCTGAAAACCCATATGTTATGGTCTAGTCGCTTCAGAGAAGCTGTATCCTTCCGGCATCAATGCGTGAACCCAAACAGCTCTTGCTCCCGCAATGTCCAAAACATCCAATACTCTGAAACCGAACATCATTCTTATATATGCGGATCTTTCGTAAAGGTCATCTCTTTTGCTTCGATAATCTAACGTCAAGTCTGTATAATCACTATGATCAACATGACTCAGCAGATATGTCTGCGGGCGTTACACTTGGACCTGGTCGAATTAAGCTTATTTCTTAGCCGACCAGTCTCACAGGTTTCATCTAATAGAGTTCATGTAGCGAATTCCTTCTTTGGGAAGGAGCATAAACGTTAGCATTCTTTGCAGACATGCCGTGGTTTGTGTTCACCATGGCGTTGGCTTCCTCCTGATAACGTCCGCATTGGAGTAAGATACTGGAAATTTGCTATACCGAATCTGTGGAGGGTATATCTTAAACTGAATTATGTACAAAGTACATCAGTGTCCTTCTACTGGTTGACCTTTGAAACCACTGGATCTGCAGTCTTCTCGCCATGTCCTCCCTCTCGTTCACTTGCTCCATCGCAAATGCTTCCAGAGCTTTCCTCATCAGACACTCTCGAGTCGATCGTAGTCCCCTCATAACCGCCCTTGACAAGCTGGGGGTTTCTACGTGCCCACCATAGCAGACCAAGCTGGACAAAAACCGAGGCGAAAGACATCGCTGTAGCCAGTGGAAATCCAATAGGATACTGTGGCGCGTCTGCAACTCTGAAAGCACGAAGTGGAATCGTTGCATGGCCGATATACACGATCATAACTGTGATCGCAACGATAATTGCTCTCGCTTCAGGCTCTTTTCGCAAAAGTTCCGCAAACCACGCCATCAGCGATGGAGCTCCAGCGTTGGCGGCGTAGGTCATGAAGTAGAATGCCATAACGACCTTTTGATCTGAAGGCCAGGCGCAAAGAACGCAAAGCAAAACACCAAAGGATAACGTGGATCCAGTACTGATCTGCCACCTCCAGTGTTTCCAATCCGATAAGCCGTTCAGGATAAGATTGGAAACAATCTGCAGAGCATAACCACCCAGAGGAAGGACGTTGACCTGGTACGTGCTGTACATACGATTACCAGCTTCATCTTTGAGACTCTCGATGTAAAGAACAAAGTAAGAAGTGGCGCGGTGTGCCCAAGCACTCAGAGCAAAAGCAACGAGGAAGAAGTACGTCACAGGATGAACGATCAACTTGCGCAGCTTCTGCTTCAGAACAGCCGGAGGGATAAGCTTCGACGTATTCGCGCCAAAGCCCGCCATTCGCTCACGAGATAACTTCTTCTCATCCTCCGTCAACCACTTGGCACGCGTGTATGCGGGGGTATCAGGAATGATAAAGAAGCCAACAACTCCTTGAGCGATGGTGATGACGCCTGAAACGATAAATAACCACTGCCAGCCGGCGATTCCGTGAGCACCGTTTAGGTTACGGTACAGAGCGGCTTGGAGGGCACCGAGAAACATGGCTCCCGCGACGTCGGAGACGTTGAAGCAGGCGATTCGGAAGGCGAGTTCTTTGGGGGTGTACCAGTTGAAGATGAGGGAGACGACGCTGGGCCAGAAGACTGCTGAGAAGAGGCCGAGGAAGAAACGGAGGGCGTAGACGGTTGTTGCGTTTTGGGCTTTGCAGGTGCTGTTGTCTGTGTAAGTATACCATGAAAGGGTACTCTGGGCATAGATACTTACACTATGACAAATAGACCCCAGATGATCTCGCAAGTTGGTAGAAACAGAGATGGCCGGACCTGGTATCGGCTTAGTATGATTCATAAGCACTGAGGCTGTTCAACTCACCCTCGTCTGAGCCAATTGTCCAGGAACAAGCCCAATGGCATATCCGATAGAGAAATAGGTGTTGAAAAAGACCAACTCATTGCCGTACAGACCCAAAGCTTCTCGCATTCCAGAAACATATGCTTGTGTCGTTGCAGACTGATCCATCTCCTTCATGATGCCAGCAATAAAAGTCCATGTCAGAAGAAGACAATCAAGCTTGAGAATCAAGACATGTCTAGGATTGCGAAAATAAGGTATCGCTTTAGAGATATGCTTAAAGATGCCCGTTTGAGGAGGATATGTTACAGCATCAGCTGTATCTGTCCGTTCAGCAGTGACAGTCGCCATGATCACAGCTATTTCTCAAAGAAATGAGTATATAAACTGACAACAAACAATGCGAATATCCATTTGTGGAAAGACTGCTCAGGGTTATATACCATCACGACCCTGTCTTGACCTCATCCCCAGCCCGACAAACCATGACAGATGTGAAACTCGAGATAGGAATTTAGCGGGTCACTCCAGCATCTGCAGTTCTCGCGTCATTCGCCGCCCAAAGAACGACATTCTCCCCATCGGGCGATATCCGTCGGCCAAGCCCCGACGCTTGCAGGTTAAGCTTATATCTTTATCACGGCTGATTATGTGCTTTATTATCATGCGACCGTCTGCTCAGATCTATGCCCTTTTCACGGGAGTGTTTGCTGGTGGAGGCGGACCGATCGCGAATGTATCAGGCTCGACAGGGAAAATTAACGGATCTGGTAATTCTGCCGTATTGCGTGTTTATTTCTTATAAGTGGGGGGAGCATGGTGTAAGCGAAAATTATTGCCAAGAACAGGCATGTCGCTTGATATTGCAAGATTGTTCGTGGGTTGTGTAGATAGACTTGTGTTCGAATAGTAAGCTGATAATAGCCAACTGGACACAAAGCACTTCAGGTACTTTGAGCATCGCAATACTATATCATTAACATAATCGATACAATTACGGTCATGGCTGCTTCAATCAGATCACCGTGATATCTAAGGGTTTTATCTTCAAGGTTGTAGGGCCTCATTAGTGATTTTACAATAAGGCGAAGGTGCAAGTTCTCATTATCGGCTTGGATCTTCATCCTACGTGGTCATCAGTGTAAAATGAAGAGATATCCCTCGGGGAGCAAGAAAATATCAGACTTTAATACGGCGTGTTAAATAAACTCAGTAAAAGGTATCCTAAGTTATCCAAGTCTTTTTATCATTTAGGATCAAGGATCAAGGTCCTGAGTTTTCTTTCCTCCCCTAGATAACTCACCACATGTCCAAGAATATTTTGAGGCCACCCAGGATGTGCACCACTCGCATCTCATAGGTAGCCTACTTGCACTTTGCAACACAACTACAAAGAACCAGGCCTATAAAACCTCTCCCTTTAGAATATGCAGATTTAGTGTTTACAACGCAGAATGACACGCCTGAAAGCCGTGCCTTGCTCTGGCTTCCCTGGGCATCTGTGGTTGCAAAGCCATCTTCCCTCTGCTGCCAGCGTCTATAAAGAGCGGCTCTTCCTCCTACCATATCTGAATCAAGATCCAGTATCAACCAGCTCTTCTGTAGGTTTGCCACTGTCTAAGGTCAAAGTGAATCCAATTTATCAAGATACTAGTGTATCTCTGGTAAGCCTCTGCCCTATTCCTTGAGAAATATGACTAACTGAGAGTAGCCACTTCAAAATGTCTTCAGAGTGGAAGGCTGATTACCACAAGGAGGATCTACCAAAAAGATGAACAGCAAGGCTCAACGTATGATGACAACTCCGCTGGGGTTATGTTAGAGGGAGACGGCGATTCTGGAAGTGGCTGGAATGCTGATGAGGCAAATGAGAGCTTGTCTGATAGCTCATCCTCTAGTGGATCCTCGTCTTAGTTAGGGAACTTAGAAGGTTGATGACTAACACAATGAACATTCTTATACATATCACCGTTACATGTGCATCAGGAGTGAGTGTAGTGCAGTGATAAATAGACTCCACGGTTTCGGTGTCACATCACCGGAAACTGCATTCTTGTCTTATCAGGTTTGCTTTAGGAGTACCTCAGTATTTAGCATGGCTTAGCATCTCACAGGCTACCTGCAAGGAGAGTCACATTCTTTATATGTTTCAAGCTACATCAGTTGTGCATGCTGACTCAGACATAAACAATACAAGAGTCAGGCGAAACAGTGCATGCCCAGCACATCATTGAAAACACACAGTAGGAAAGAAGGAACTCGGCAATATGATTGTCAAAGGTAGCAGTCACAGTTCCCGGTGATGATATTTGAAAGCAAAAAGAGCGTCATTATTAGTTGACTACAGATAGGCTATTTCCCAAAACCCCGGTAGAATTGAAACTGCATTAAGTCTAACTACAAAGTTAGTGGCACAAGACAATGCCACCATTTGTATTGCGGATCTTCCCAAAGAGAAAACCAGAAAGGAAGGCAAACGTTCAAGATCAGAAACTCAAGCTGCGTGAGGTCGCTTAGAGAAGAGCGGCAACAGCAGCGAGGAGAGCAAGAGCGCTGACGGCCTGCTTGCCAGCGCTGCTGACAGTGACAGGGACACAGTGGTCACCCTCGCAGCTAGAGCCGCTCTCACCCTTGGAGCCAGAGCCCTCGGAGCCGGAGCTGCCCTTGGAGCCGGAACCCTCGGAACCGGAGCTGCCCTTGGAGCCAGAGCCCTCAGAGCCAGAGCCGCCGTTGGAACCAGAGGAACCAGAGCCACCGTTGGAGCCGGATCCACCATTGCCTCCGCTTCCACCGTTACCTCCGCTGCCGCCGTTACCACCATTGCCTCCATTGCCGCCGTTTCCTCCGTTTCCGCCATTGCCACCGTTTCCGCCGTTGCCTCCCTTGGAGCCACCACCGTTGGTAGGGCAGGTATCCTTGGTGCAGCTGGGGATCTCAGCCTCGTGGCACTCAGCGGGGGTACCCCAGGAGTTCTCCCAGGGCTTGTAGACGATATCACCGTGCTCGCAGACATCGCAGTTGGCGGGAACGAAGAAGTTGTCGTGGTTGTACCAGTCCTTGCACTCCTCAGGCTTGTAGACAGTGAGACCGTGGCAGCTGCCGTTAGAGCAGTACTTGGGGACGTATTGAGATCCACCCTGGCAAGAGCAGGCCTCAGAGATGTAGACGAGCTCGCCGTCGCAGTCCTCACCGGGGTAACCAACAAAGATGTAGACAACCTTGGAGCCGTTGTCGTTCTCGGGGTAGCACTTGCCGTTAGAGCAGACGTAGATGGCAGTGACGGTCTGGGTCTCGGTGGCAGTGGCATCGGAGATGGTGGTGGTGAAGGTGGTGGTCAGGGTAGACTGGTCAGTGACAGTAGCAGTGAGGACATCGGTGAGGGTGACATCAGGGCCATTGACAGCGACGTAGACAGTGAGGCGGATGGTGTTGGGGATAGCCTGGCGGGCCTGGATGCGGCTGCGGCGAGCAAGAGGAGCATCACCACCACAGAACTCAGAGTCGTCACCGGGGCACTCGATGTCACACTGGTCAGAGTCGACACGGCTGGTGTTGTCACCGTCGATCTCGTCACCGGCATAGCACTCCTCATCGTGGACACCGAAGTAAGCACGGCCCTCAGCGAGGCTGGCGCAGAGGTTGAGGTCCATGGAGCCAGAAGTCTGGAGAAGCTCGAAGGTAGGGAAGCCATCGGTGGAACCGACACAGCCGAAGAAAGCAAAGTCGCCGATGGAGCCGGGGAAGCCAGGAGCAGAAGAAGCAGAAGAAGTGGGAGCAGTGGTCTCAGTACCGGTAGGCTGGATGGTCTCGCCCTCGGAGTTGGTAGTGGCACCCTCAGAGTTGGTAGCAGTCTCAGTGCCAGTAGGGAAGACAGTCTCGCCCTCGCTGTTGGTGGTGGCACCCTCAGAGTTGGTAGCAGTCTCAGTGCCAGTAGGCTCGATGGTCTGGCCCTCGGAGTTGGTAGTAGCGCCCTCAGAGTTGGTGTTGGTAGGCTCAGCAGTGCCAGTGGTGTCAGTAGAACCGCCGTTGCCGCCACCGTTGCCGCCACCAGGGTTGCTGGAACCAGGGGGACCGACAGCAAGATCAGAGACTTCGAGACGAGAGGAGGTGGCACCACAAGACTGAACAAACTCGACGTTGGGGGAGCTACCAGAGGAAGGAGTGCTGTCAGAGCTCTTGGAGCCAGAGCCGGTGGAGAGACCCTCGGAGAAGACGCTCACACCGTCAACAGTGACATCAAGGGTACAGTCGGTCTCAGCACGCTTCTGTGTCTCAATGAGCTCAACAAGGATCTCCCAGAGGATAATGAACAAGTTTCCAGCGGGGAAGCTGGAGAAAACATCATCGGGAATACCAATGGAGAAGGAAGCAACGCCATTGGGTCCAGCGACCAGGGCACTATCGGTTGATTAGAGTTTGTGACTAAGTCGCGGGCCGTTGGGAAGTAGACTTACATAGCGATGCTTCCATCAGGGCGAGTGACGAACGAGGCACCGGGTCCCAGATTAGCACCGCCGAGATCGACAGGCTGAGCAGCCTCAGCAGAGCCGGTGGGAGCAACGTCTGAGGTGGTGGTAGCGGACTCAGTAGCAGGGATACTGGAGTTGGTGAACCGCTGACCCATGACGCTCGAAGCCGCAGCCAGGAGCAGACCGGTAGAGAAGCGCATGATTAGGTATTTCTGTGTGAGCGAATGTATTAAAGAGTGAATGAAAGAATGTGTTCTTTGGTTTGTAAACGAATGGACCTGGTCCTCGATGGGAAGATTGAGAGTGAGGATGAGATGAGAATATTCTGGACAAGAACACCAGCCTCTATATATACAGATTTTGCACATCACATCAACAATTCCTCACTCCATGGTATTTGGGCTACTCACCCTTGGGAATATTGGTCTCCTGCATGCAAACATTCCTCATGCACGGTTGCTAGATCCGAAAGCATGCAAGGGCGATACCATCACTCCACCCGGTGTGGACCAAAAGAGAAAATGTCTCACCAGCATAGGCACGATAAACCAGTCTAGACGATAGTATTCCATTCTTCAAGGTTTTTGTCTAGCTACTTGCAGACTACCGCTGGGGCTACTACTTTTTGCTTTCGTATTTTTGGAGTGTTTGCTTTTGGGTGTTGAAGATATGGGAACGGCCCCCCTATGTCTCCCTTGATAAGGCAATTTCACCAACGAATTCCAACAACGGGTTTCTCTTGTAAATAATACCAGTTGCTATGCAAAAGAATTCGAATTTTCTAAGGCGTACCAAGCTTTTGTTGACCAGCCACGCCAAGGTCATTATCAAACCACCATTGCAATAAAGTTATACCCGCACATATCTCCCCCAGGTGAGGTGATAACAAAGACAAGCCAAGACTAGACAAGAAATGTACAATACCTTAGTTCAAAGTCAAACAATCCTTTCCACTTATCACATTTCCCCATTAATGCCCGTGACAACAGGCTGTACTGGAGAACCCCCTCATCTAGTGGCTTCGGCAACAAAATTTCAAAAGGCATGTTCGGGCTCAGACACGGCGTAGGATAATTTTCCAGTAAAGGGGAGAACGAGTGTCACAACCGCACCTGGACGAACACAGCCAGTGAGATCTCTGGGCCTTGCATGAGTTCGGACGCGTAAGTGGTAATTTACAGTGTTTCTCCCGCAATTGCTTAGCTAGGTATGTGGCTGGGAAATTCTTGTGTGTGGTTGATGTTGCACTTGGGATCCTGCCGTAAGCCCTTTTGGACGATTATGTCTGAATGGTTGCGGAGATATGGTGTGGTTCAGATCACCGGAAACAAGGAACCGGCGATGGGGTCATTTGGTCATGTCTTGATCTAGTGTGTTGTCTCCAACGATCGCTGAGTGGATGCAACAAGAGATATCAATCTGATCGAGAGTATGATACTATTGTACAACGGCTCTACGACGGTTCATCATGCTAAATAAAATAACAGGCCCAAGCTTCATTATTTACTCCGGCTGGTGACATGCAAACAATGCCATGTTTTGCACGTTGAGATCTGGATGTCACTGATGCAAGGGCAAAGAGACTTGTCCGTGATTATCGACGGGAACCTACCCTACGCCATTTCAAGGAAACCGCAAGAGTGACAGCGCTTATTCTTTAGCGTTGGGACTAAACGGCAGCCCAGTTGAGCGCCGTTTGCGGTTCGACGTTTGGTGGAGCGTTGGAAAGCGTTGAGACTCGTTGGTGCTAGCGCGCCTAATCACGTCAATCACTTGAGGTAAGGTTTCGTTATCACGGTAATTTTCGGATCCGGAAGTCAATTGCAGTGCGGAATAGAACCTAGTGACGGTTCTTGCACCTTGATGACTGCTCAAGTCGTGATGATTAGCTTTGACATCGCTCACGGGCTACCACTCGGCGACCCGTCGTTCCGTCGTATAGCAAAACGTGAGGAATGGAAACAAAAGCATGCAGTGAATTACCCGACATCGAAGTGAATTGCGCGCCTGCAGGATCTCCCTCCCTTTCTGACCCCAGTCCCCTCCAGCCTTGTAAGGTGACCTAGCGCCGTAGCTCGCACGGAGATCAAACAAACCAGCCCGCAGTAAATAATTCCCCTGCATCGCCAGCTCTGGAGACTTCTCATTTCTTGTGCAAGGTGGAATGCAGGTTTTGTGTCTCAGGAACAAGCTTTGGCTTCCGAGTCCGAGCCTAATTGGCGAAGAAGAGACGTGTGAGACACTGCAAGGATGTTACCTGGCTACCCCCCTTTGTCGAGATGTTGCGATGGAATGTGAAATGGTGAAGAAAGAGGGGGGAAGCCGGCCGGTGATCGTTGGAATGGGGACATGAGATGTCTATGACGATGGGAATAATTGGGGGTGATTTAGGGTGAGAATGCGGAAATAGGAGAAGGAGACTCTTGACAATTACAGAGACATTCTCATTTTGCCCATGTTTTCTGCGTTGACAATGCTCGTGCCGTTGAGCTATCGTAGCAATCGCGACGGAATAAACATTGATCAGTTTTTAATCGGACGATTTTACGGCCTAAAAAAAGTTGATATGACGCCTTCTAGCTCATTGGAGAGAAAACTCGAAATACCTGTTGAACTGCTATCTATGATTGCTTCAGAATGTCGTGGTTACCCTGTACTCCTACCGGCGTGACATTGTCTTGGAAGCGCGGATATCCGGCAAAAGACTCTTGTTGATGACGAAAGTCAATCGCAATTCATTCTTGCAAAGGACCCTTCAAATCAAGCATTTGCAGGCAAGATTACATCCAAAAGCGGTTGCATGGTGAAAGTGAAATCCTCGTGTTTACGACCCGTGTTCCCGGATCACATCGCAAACGGCCTCGTGGAATTGACTTTGAACCGTTTTCCTTGGCAAGCCATTTCCAGTCGACACATGGTCTACACATGATTCAATGACGTCGCACGACGTTACACTGCTTACGTTCCATTGATCGATCACGATTACCTGAGTCCGTCGCTCGCTTACAAGTGGAGGCAGCACGAGTCACGACAATGGGGGTAAACAAGCTGGGGCAGCAATTTGTATATCAAGAGATAGACTGCTAATTAAAGTATACATTTCCATTTTCCAAAGCACATGAAACTAATTATGATATCCATCAACATTTTACGCACCGCCCAAATGCTAGATGCACGCAAACATTACTTGAACCGTTTCCAAATTATCGACATAGAATGACCGAAGCAAAAAACATCCGATGGTAGCTAGCCTCTCACAGCTGGAAAGCACCAGCAGCCATGGATGAGAAGAGCAGAGCACCAATGGCAAGGCCAAGGGTGTTGATGCTAGACTTGGGAGCGAAGCCAGCAGCGGCGTTTCCACTCTCCGTAGAAGTCTCGGAGCTGGAAGAGCTGGTACCGGTGCTGGTAGAGGTACCAGAAGCAGTGCCAGTAGAGCTCTTGTCATCATCGTCCTTGTCGTCGTCGTCGCCGGAGATGACGCTGGCCTGGGCGGTAGCGGGGACGGCGGCGTCGGTTGTCTTTGTGGTCTTCTTGCTGCCGCTGCAGAAGACGTCAGCGTCGGGGGCGCCGTTGGCGAAGAGGCACTTTGCGAGCTCGCCGATGGTCTGGTCGAGGGCGACACAGTAGAGGCCGCAGCCGTTGTAGTAGCTCACGATCTTGGCGTCACCGCAGCACTTCTGCATGATCTCGGTGTGGTTGTCCTTGAAGGGCATGGCGCAGGTGTTGTCCTGGTTGGGGGTGTCATAGAGGTTTGTGCAGGCCGTGGGGACGGCGCTGGCGGTGCTGAGGGTTGTGGAAGACATGATGACGGTTTGTGTTTGTGTAAAAAGTGTATTGTATTAAAATCTGGAAGAATAGCGATTGTGGTTGAAGAAGGTCAAAAAAGAATTAACGAATGTTGGTGATGGTGATGTAGGAACAGAAAAGTTACGCGTCGCCTGAGGGATGGGCTTAGCACGGGACGGGTCAGTTTTTGTCTCTGGCTAGGGCCCGCTAGGACTCGCATTAAGGGGTTAATCCGGGGGTCTTGGCCTATCAGCAGCGCCACTCCAAATTTAGCAGCATGAGCTAAGGCTCGTATCAAGCGCAAGGGTGAGGAGGATCCAGTTGCTAGGCAACTTGGAAATGGATGAGAGACAGGTTTTTTTTATAGGTTAAAGACTACGTAAGCGGAGGAAATCGTTGTGAGTATCTTCCGTTGGGAGTTATCGAAAGAGTTGAGCTTGAAATAGTAGCAAGGCTTGCGTCTTTGGTGATGGTAGACGGTTGATGCAGCTGAAGAGGCAAATTGGTATGATGTAACGGGACCACTTCCCGCTCTTGGCGGACATGGAAAATCAGATCAGTTCGGAAATTGGCTGCATCATGCACAGACGTTGGAAATGTCAACTTGGAAGCCTGACGGAAGCCTGACAGTGTCTTTGACATAACGCCATATTGAATACAGTGACATGCTTGGTGTAACTCTACCGAAGCATTGCAAAAGTTGAGTTTAGAACCGAATAATTGAAGGTGAACGAAGAAGTTAATGGAAGTGTGGAGATTGCGATCGCTTACCTTCAGACATGGTGAAACTGCTAGCCTTCTAGGAATAAGCGATGCTTATATCATGTGACAATCGCGAGGACAAGGCAGGGCAGCGCTGGCTTGGATCGATAGTATTTGGGTTATAAGTACGGATTAGCCTTTGAAGAAATACTATCCCATGTGTCACTAGCTGCGCGGTAGTGGCCATGCATTGTTCCAAGTTCGACCAGCAGACTTTAGCAAGGGATGCCTCATAGTCGGCAATTTCATTCTATTGGTAGTCAACCTCACGAGTGTCACCTCGTTATGATCTCGATCTGACTACGCTCATTGCCAATTCATCAGCTAGCATCTTCTCCTTCTCATCCGCCAACCAAGCAGGATTCATCTCGAATCTGGGATCCAGCCAGAAACATGCTTCATCTCCATCTTTGAGCATCTTCCGAATAGGTTTCGCTCTAACATGTCCCCCGATATAAAACAGCGCCCAACGAACAGCACCAAAGACTGACACAAAACTATACAGCTGCTTGTAAACAGGATAAGTAGCGATGGTGACAAGTCCAATGCGCATATCAGGGCGGTGCCAACAACTGAGATAGTTGTAGAGAAGGGGAGGAAGACATGCGACAAAGGCGAGACCGAAGAAGAAGATCCAGTATTCCTTATGCGCGCCGAGAGCGACTAAGACGGGGATGCGGACCCAGTCGATGACTAGACAGGCCAATATGTAAAGAAAAAGTCCCTTCTGCATAAAAACTCCTTGGATAGTCCGTTGGCCGTTCATGCGGAATAGGTGACGCATTATCTTCCAGATCAGACTATGTCTTCCCATCTCCCATGATTTGATCCTCTGCTTGCACCAGTTCAGCCCCGGACCAAGCACAGTCGCCGGGACTTCAGTTGCAAGCGTAACCTGAGCATCAAAGGCAATGCCCTTCCCAAGACGCATAATAGAAAACCCAGCATTCGCATCTTCAGCAATAAAATCCATTGGATGATATTTCGAAAGCAGTTCAACGAACACATCGCGATCAACGAACCATCCAGCGCCGTGGGGAAAGTTAACACCACATGTACGATCCTCAGCGAGCTTGACAAGACCGGCCATGCGGTACTCGCAGTCTTGCCAAGAGACCATGCCAAGGGGGGTGTTACCATCTGCGTCGGTGCCTGCTAGAGGAAAAGCAACGGCTCGTAGGTGATCGTTCATAAGATGAATGGGATGGCGGTAGTTTTCGGGGAGAGAGACGTCATCGTCGGTTGTTAGGATGTACTTGTAGTCCTTGGCTGCTAGGGAACCGACGAGTTGGGCTGCGTTCTTTGAACCGATGGGGGACCAGATGTAGACGAGGTCGGGATGGAGATTCTTGAGCCAATAGCGGAAGGAGAGATCTTGTGGATGTCGAGATCGACCATTATCGATGATGAAGATGTCTTGGGGTCTAAAATGGGGATAGGCGGATTCGATGACCTTTCTTAAAGCTTCTCGATCAGAGTTGTGACAGGGAATGACAAAGGCGGTTTCCCAAGCCCTAGTAGTAGTCACCGCCAGACCACGTTCCAGATCATCCGAACTCTTCTCACTAAGAACACCCTTAGCAACTGGTAATGAAGTTGTCTTGGGAGGATTGTATGGCGGAACTCTCGCAATAGACAAGATTATAAGAAACATGAGAGGTTCAAGAGTAAGAACAATAACGAGAACAGGTAACATGTAACTGCGAGTCTGAGCAATGGCCTTTCCCATCCAACCAGTGAACCAGTTCGATATAACAAGCGCAGCAACGCAAGACATGACGAATGCAAGTGCAGCGCCTTTCTTGAGCGTCATTGGGTAGATGTACTCTTTCGGATGGATGAGTTCCCAGAAGGCCTTGGGGGAGAATTGATTGTTCAGCGAGCGCCAGAATCTAGTCCATAGTGATGGCTTTTTGGTAGATTGAGATTGAAGAAGATTGCTGGTGAGACTTTCATCGGATAAGCTGCTTAGGGAGGAAGAGGAAGAACCATAAATGCCAACTTTGCGGGCGCTTCTGTCTGAGGATATGGCTGGTGGTGGGGTAGATATTGGGCTGATTGAGGGACTTGATGGGGGAGTTGCAAAAGGGTTGTTGAGAGAGTGTGTAGAAGGGCTATTAGGGAGAGTTGGATGAGGTTGATTTGGGTGAAGGTCTGGGACTGAGGGATCCAGTCTGGCATTGCAGGGAAGAGTTAGATCCTCATATGACGAGTCTTCATTGCTCCAAAAGGGATTTTTGTTTTTGATAGCCATCTAAACGAATGGACTTCTTTAAGTGTGACTGTAGAGAAGGTAGGTAAGGAGAGGATAAAACTGGACAGAGAAAAGAATTAACCAGTGGAAACAGAGTGACATTATCCAAGAGCACGAACAACTTGTAAATTCTTCATACACCGAGACTACCTAATAACTAAAAGAAACAGAAAATATCCACATCAGCGAATTTTGTAAAAGAATTGCCAACAGCCTCATCTTCCTAGCAAAATCGTATGACGAGAACATCAAGAGCTGCACTTGCGGATGGGCCGAGGGTGGTACAGCTGAACCGCCAGCTCTCCAGATCGGTCAGCATTGCCAAAAGGAGTAAATCTAGACTAGATCACGATGGCCTTTCCCAGTAAATAACCCTCCGTTCGGCAAAGTGGGCAAAGATAAAGTTTCAACGGTCTGCCACATGGCGAATCCACCTCGCTTATAACCTTAGCCTTTCCCCCGGGATGGCCGACCGTTGTCTACATAAATTATCCACCTTCCGAAAGTACCGAGGAAAACTATAGGAACGGCGGAATCATAGATAGGCGGATCATCAACGGTTTTTTTCTTCTTCTTTAGGCTTGGCTTTGATATAGAAACTAAGTACGTCATCGTTTCCTCGACAATATCTGCTGTTTCGTTGGTATAAATGAACCTTCCTAGTTAAAATCTCAGTCAAATTGTCTTTAGAAGAAAACAATTAGCGTAGTAAAGTCTTGATTTTTGTACTTTGCAATGACGCGGACCATGATAATCGTTGTGTCCTATTCCCTTCCCAGACAGGGCATTAAGAAAGTGACTAAGTGGATAGCCCACCAACATCACGAGATGAACGTGCACGCTGTTAGTGTAAACGGAGTAGTACCGCAACGCATCTAGAACATAGGAGTAGAGGTCTCTGACGTCTGTATCACCTGTTTCATCCCTCAGCTTCCCCGTTCTGTTCGAGGCCGCTATGCAGACTATCCCGGTTTTTTTGACTTTGATTTGCGTTGAAGCTACGATGGGGTTTCAGTCAGGCTGTGGAATCATTGAAAAATTCTCGTTGCGAGAAGTTTTAGTCGGAACTGTTGAGTAAATTGTTGCTGTTCGGCGTTGTTCTTTGAGGGTTGTTATTCGAGATGGTGATATATGAACCACTCTTGAGCCACTTGAATACAGGTTTGAGACGAGGAGTACCACTTTCCACAGGAAAAGTTCTTGCATTGGCTATCAGCTCAGTTATACAGTGTACCGAACCTGTGTCTCTCTTTATTATCCCCAAGCCTTGACATCATGGATTCCCTTGTATTTTCCTCAGGCACTACAACCCCACTCACAAGCACTGCCCAGTCATTGAAGTCATCTTCTCCACCAAGTACTCCTGCAACTGAACAAGACATCCTATTCAGTCGTCCTCCATCTCCCATCCGTACAGCTCCAGATGAGTACGTCCTCGTCGTTGGTGGTCTAGGCTACATCGGCAGCCACACAACTTGAGAGCTCCTCAAAGACGGAAGCAATGTCGTTGTCATCGATAACCTGAGCAATGCTTTTGTTAATGTTCTTGATACACTCAACAACATGACGGACCAACGCTTCAGCAACAGTGGTCGTCCAGATCTTCACTTCTACGAGGCGGACTTTCGAGACGAGACTAAAATCCAGGAGATTCTGTCTCGTTACTCTTCACCTCCCGGATCTCAAATCAAACGGGTGATTCACTTTGCTGCATACAAGTCTGTCTCAGAAAGTATTGAGCAACCGCTCAAATACTACGACAACAACGTTGGAGGACTCATCAGATTCTGCAACATATTATCAAATTTCAATATTAAGAACCTGATCTTCTCATCGTCAGCTACTGTGTATGGTTCACTCGCAGATGCAGGTGGACGCCTGGTTGAAGAGTCTTGTGCTCATACTACAACGGAATGGTGCGATGCCAGTGGCCGGGATCAAACAACTCTTCAGGGGTGCACGGGTCTCACGAATCCATATGGACGAACCAAATGGATCTGTGAAGCTATTCTATCTGACTTGGCTCTTGCGGATCCAGAGTGGACTATCACGGCCTTACGGTATTTTAACCCAATTGGCTGTGACGAGTCTGGACGTTTAGGAGAAGATCCCCGTGTTGCACCGACCAATTTGATGCCAGTCCTCCTTAAGGTCATGCTTGGCGAGATGCACCAACTGCAAGTGTTCGGTACAGATTGGGATACCCGAGACGGAACGGCTATCCGAGATTTCATCCATGTCTCTGATCTCGCCAGGGGTCATCTTGCCGCCCTTACCGTGGAAGAAGGCCAAGGCTTCCAGACCTTCAACATTGGTACCGGAACTGGTCAGACAGTGTACGAGGTTGTTGAGGCTATGAAGGCTGCTTCAGGGAGAGAGATTCCCGTGCTGAAAGTGGGACGCCGCCAAGGTGACGTCGGAGTTTGTGTCGCCGACCCTGGAAGAGCTATGACTCAACTGGGATGGAAGCCCCAGAAGACTTTACTTGACAGCTGCCAGGACCTGTGCAGATTTCTGGAGGCGAATGGGACTAAGATAAAGCCACAGTGAGCAGGCTAACGTTATAAGGGTATGGTATGGTACAGGGTACTCTTGTTGGGTCTTAGAGATTAGGGACTTTTTGGTCTTTCATTGTTTTGTTCTTGTATTATTATGTTTCAGCTGGTCTGAGGAAAATAGAGTTCACTAGAGAGGCTGGTTTAGTAAAAATAGAAGTGCCGAATCGACGTTTTGAAACATTTTGCCATTTCCAACCGTGTTTATGCAAGGGTTCCGATTTCGCAGATCTAACTTCGCCAATTTTGATCACACCCTCCACTCTTCAGCTGAGTCCGCATGAATGACTGCCCTTCTCGGTTTCGGTCGTGATCGAGACTCTTATCGTGGGTCTGTGGTCTCGGTACTCCTGGCTAGACACTTTGCGTCTGGACCACTTGTCGGTCCGCCAATAGGTAGGACTGGGCCTGATAAGGTTTTATAATGCATAAAGGCCCGTTGAAAAGCTCAGCTCAGGGTCTCTTCGGCAATCTCTAGCTGTGTCCATCATGTGGAGTTGAGGACGATTCAAGATCCATGAAAGCTGAATTAGCCTGCAACGCGTATGCGGTTTTTCCAGATACCTGTTGTTAGCAAGGAGAAAAAGGATCTAGATATCGGTTAATTGGACATAAGGTCGTGCGTGGGCTAGATGTCTGGGGCAGTGGCTTCTCTTGGCATCGGCCTGTCCGGCTCGACTGACGCTATATCGTTGACTCGAAGTGACTGAGTAGCCAACAGCAAGCTTTGCAAGGAAAATTGTTAATCCTTGGACTCATCGAGTATGATATTCTTCTCATCAGTAACCGGAAAGTCTATATTGTTAAACGTTTTATAAGAGCCTTTACGGGTAGTCTGTTGAATCTTTAAATGGTGAACTTGTGAGAATGTGACTGCTTCTGCCACCGGCGATAATTCCTCGCCACGCTGACGGTAGTACTGGCTATCTTTAATTCCTGGATTTATATGCATCCCCACCAAGCTCTGCCAAGATTTCCTTCTTCACGTCTTGGTCTGCCCAAGAAATCTCTACCGCATCTTTCATCATCCATATAATATCGTCTTCGGTCAAGCTACACAACTGTCTGGCGAGCAGTATGTTATGCATAATCCACGCGCCCTCCATCAAGGGAGGGCCGTCACTGGAAATGCAAATCTTGACACCTGCATCAATCAACGTCCGCAGACGACGGCCAGTTTCCTCGAGATTGAAGCGTCTCAGATAAGCCCAGGGACAGATTGTCATGCCGATGCCTTGGCTCGTGATAAGCTCCACAAGCTCTGGCTTGTCTGCCGCGTTTAGGCCGTGGTCGATGCGATGTGTGAGAATTCCCTCGGAGGGTGAGATGAGCTGGTGGATATTTTGATGCGTGTCTTGCTGACCGACATCGCAATGTGCTGTGATTCTGAAACCGTCATTCTTAGCCCGTTGAAAGACTTCCCTGAAGAGAACAGGAGGCCGTTTATGTTCATTTGAATCGAGTCCAATACCGATAATCATGTCTCGATATGGAAGCGCTGCTTTATAGTGTTCCATTGCAGAGTCTGGAGATTGATCGCGAAGGAAGCACATAATCCAAGCAGCTTTGACCTAGCATTCGGCAATTTAGACTTATCCATCACATACAGCATATGAGTCTTACATTCAGGGTCTTGGCCGACTCATCTTGCGCATCACGAAGTCCTCCCATCATATCTTCCCAAGAAACACCGCGGCTCGTATGTGCCTGCGGGTCAAAAAACACTTCACAATATCGCACATTCATCTTCGAAGCACCTTGAAAATACGCCATCGCGACGTCATAAAAGTCTTGACGCGTTCGGAGGACGTCATGACTAGAGTAGTAAGCTTCGAAGAACGTAGGTGGAATCAGTGACGTATCGAGATGTTGATATTGGTGGCGCCTCGAAGTTGAGATGACGGATGCGTAGGCTTTCTTCAAGTCATCGAGAGATTTTATGACAGGCTTGTTGTTTCCCATGCGCACTTCTAATCCATTTCTTTCGGCTAGCTTCCATCGAAGCTCCGGCGTGACCATTCCATCGATGTGGATGTGCATTTCGACCTTTGGGATCTGTCGTATGAAATCATCATTCGTTGCTAGCAGCTCTTCTTTCAGCCTCTGCCGTTCTTGCGATGTAAGGAGTCTATCAGTGATGTTCATCGCTTGACTTTTGTTCTCAAGGCAGACCACGAGCCCAATCTGTAGGTTTGAGGGTTGAAGAGACAGTCGTCGAATTGCTATGTGCATGCTGAGAGGATGAGTCATCTCAGGCAGTGCGAAATTGCGGAGAGCGGCGTCTGCCGAGGATAAGCTTAAACCGCTGATCTTGTCTTGGCCAACCGATGAGGATTGATCGTGCCCGTCTAACCTATCTATATCTTAATTATAAAAAGTAAGCTGTCCATTTTAGTTATTTCATTGCGCTTCTCGGCTTCATGAATGCGGTCTTGGTCAATAAGACCTGGAATCTCAGGCAGGGCATCAAGAGGGGCTGAGATCAGCAACGTGTTCTGCTTGTACAAGCACTAAAAGATGTTTCACTTGTTGGTGGTTATCCGCAATCGTCTGTGAGTCTTTCCCAATACAAGAAAAGGGGTGGCATCGAATATGCAGGTGATGCTAAGTAATGCCTGAGTAAATCTTCATCGCCCAAGTTCCCTACACATGGATCTATCTGGCTCTGTTGCTAGCACTACGAATATAGGGTTCCAGCGGAAACACCTGCGCATTCGAAGTCACACCCTCATACAGTTCTGCCCACCTCTCACGTAGCGGCTCCGGAGTCTCCCAAGCATTTTCAGGATCTCTCAGCCAGAGACGAAGAAGATGGCGCCTTGCATCGTTAGCTCACATTCAACAAATGGAGTACCAGACTTACTGCTGCGTTGGTGAGTCTGTGAATGCATCTCGAGCGTGAAATACAGCGAGGTTGTTGATGAATTGCATATCGCCTTTTGCAAAGTTTGTCGAAACACTCAGTTTATCTCCCAAGAAGTGAAGAGCATCTAGAGCTTCGGCCTGAGCTTCGGTGATAGGTGGGATGTCATGGCTCCTTGGCAGTGCACCGAATCCAACAAAGTAACGACGGGCGTACTGCAAAGCAACCCTCTCAGGAAGTGTCTCTGTGGCCTTTTGATGATAGAGAAGTGGCCGACTTGTAAACTTCTTATTCGGGTTTGCAAAACTGGAAGTGTCAGCTAGTCGAAGCAGTAATACAGCATGGAGGTCTCTTACTTCTCAACATCCCAATTCTGGGACAGGGTATGAATCAAATCAGGTCTCGTCCTCGCCAACTCATTATAAACCCTCCATGTACTTGCAATCCTACTCGCGCCGCCCTCCAACGCTGTTTCTAGACAGAACAGTGACACGATATCACCTGAATCAGTATGAAAGACCTGTCTGTCAGTAGTATAAGCTGGACTTCCAATAGCGCTCTTGTCTTGACCGGCGCTGAGATCCTTGACATGCGTGAGGACAACGTCAGCAGGTTTACCGTCGAATTTACTGTCCTGACGGCCGCGCTGTGGTGCGATGTGTGAAGAAATACCGACGTAAATTATGGCGTTTTCTTCACGGGTGTAGTTATCTACGTTGACACCGCGGATGACGAAGAAACCGTGGCCTTTGTGTAGCTCATCAGATAGTCTCCGCAATTCTGAGTGAAGATTTGGTAGAGGAAATGTCTCTGCCGAGATATATCCAAGTGAAAGACCAAGACCTAGTTGTGTTAGATGAGGGGTATATAGCTGTCAAGCAAAATACCGTTGAAATGGTGTAAAGCCTGATCAATCTCGCCGAGCTGGTCCTCAGACAATTTATAAGTCCAGTCATAATGTTGGCCAACTGAATCGCCTTCCCAGACAAGATCTCCTTTCAATTGCTTTGGGAAGCCATCCGGGACCGAGGTCGGGAGGTTCCCCTCTTTGAGCCGCTTGGCTGTTCTGGCTTGGTAGTTTTCGTAGTTTGGAGCGTAAGCAATATCTGGCTGACCTGGCGGGGGTGCCGCGGTGACTGTTGTTGTAAAAGACATGATATTGATAGTCGATGGGAAGTTATGTAGGAAGAAGGGATGAAGTACAAGGTATGATCGCCGGTAATAAGCAAATGGGTTGGAGGTCATTATTAATACGAGGTATAGCAAGTGGTGGTGGGATCTGCATGATGAGGTGATGCGTAACACTGATTGCAACATAGCACATAATAGTCTCCAGAATCCTGCGGAAATGGAGAAAAGCTCCGTATGAACCCACGTAAAATAAGAGAACTTATGACAGTGCCATTAAGTAGTCCATTAAAACCTAAATTTACAGGAACTCATTACCTCCAATCACAGGAATGCATTCACTCTCGGAACGCCTCCAGCTCAGCCTTTCCATTATATAACGTCCAAGCCCATAGCGAATCCACAACCATAATTGTCCCAAAACTGAACACAAGACTACCCCCAAACACAAACTTGTAATACCACCACGCATTATCGTCGTTCAAGTCATCCACCTGACATGCGATCGCCCAAGGCAGAACATATAGCAAATTACTTGCAAGACTTTGATACAAATACCACCTCGGTCGGGTTGCGAGAAGAATCGTAGCGAGTTGGGTTGACATTGCATAAAAGATATAACACCAGTCCAGGCTTCGCCACACTGAAGCCGTGACCTCTGCGACTTCATCTGAACCACTGATATATGATGCAAAGGGCTTTGCTCCGAAGAGCGTGAGGAAGATGGCTATCGGGACTTCGAATATGAGGGCGATAACTAATGATCTAAATGCTGGGCGCGCGATGCCATGAAGGTCCTTTAATGATGCTTGAGGTTTTCGTGTACTGATGTCGACGCGTCTTCTCCAATCGCCCCAGTTATGACCGATGAATTGCAGCGCAGTTGCCTCCAAGGCCTGGACTGGGACCATGATGAGACCCCAACGGATGGTGTTGAAGACGCCCCAAGCAGTAGCATATACTGCGCCTAATGCAACGATGGTGCTAACCAGCCAGAGGTACAAGGCGTTTCTGACAGCCGATTCGGTGAAGAAGATCAGGCCAGGCGGGAGAAGGACTTTGAGCGCGTCTAAGCTTGGACGCAGCTTCTCTGGAGGATCATGCGGTGAGTGCCTTTTCAACGACCAAGTATTCGACCAAAGGAAGTAAGCAAGTCCTGCGAACGCTGCGACAAGATTGCAGACTAGCTGAATAGTGCCTTGCATGTTGACAGTCGGCGTGAAAGAGCCGACGTGGAACTTCGAAATGAGCAGAAAGTCGAGGATGATGTTGGCTGCAAACTTGACGGTGCTGATCGCCAACGGAATATCAGGTTTGTCTAGCGCTCTCGTCGCTGTCGCCACTGCAGTTTCGAGCGTGCCGCTGAACACAGTGAATGAAGCAATGCGCACATAAGTCAAACTCACATCGCGGACTTCCTCAGGCACAAAACTATTCGCAAAAGAAGACGCAGCGGCAAGAAAGACAATACTCAGTATCAACCCGATGACACACTGAAACGCGATGAGAGTATGTGTCAATTGGAGACGCTTCCCCAGCGACCGCGAGGCTTTGTCTCCAATAATAACCCATGCAGCTCTCGGCAATCCTTCATTCACTGCTTCAGACGCAGTGTTCATGTACGTATACGCATCGGTGAGCACCACCATTGATGAATCGATGTTTGCTACCCATAGTTTGGATAAAGTGCCGTAAAGTGCGGGGAGGATGAATGATGCGAGGTTGAAGAGGAGGGAGCCGGTGTAGTGCGTGCGATGGAGGGCTGAGGATGAGAATGCAGAGGGGAAGCGACGGATGCGGCGCGTGATGCTGTTGAGGATCTTCATCATTTGCGATGATCTCGGGCCATTTTTGGAGGAACAAATGGTTGTATTGGTTGATTTAGAAGAGCAGAAGGA
Source organism: Fusarium sp. NRRL 25303 (assembly GCA_013396255.1). Taxonomy (NCBI): domain Eukaryota; kingdom Fungi; phylum Ascomycota; class Sordariomycetes; order Hypocreales; family Nectriaceae; genus Fusarium; species Fusarium sp. NRRL 25303. The sequence goes on along the minus strand of JAAOAY010000559.1, from coordinate 61,155 downwards.
TGAATGAGAGGGGAAACGGTTGTGCAACCGAAAATGAGGGCGAAAATACGACGTAGCGAAGTACGAAAGACCCCTCTTCAGCTGGTCGGCCTCCCGCATAAAAAGCGCAATCACTCCTAGCTAGCACGAGAAAGCTATCTCCATCAACCAGAATTCTGATAGTCTTGCCTTTAGCCCAGAACGGCACTCGCCCAACAAGACTTGGGAGTGGCAGGTCAACGGCTTCCTGCTGGCTCTTCTTTTGCATCATATCTAAGCTAGAGGACAGATCGTAGTTTAGTTCATTCCCCGGCGACTACCTACTACATTCATTACGAAATCCCTAGGTTTCCCTCCTCCCCAAGTCGAAGCAGCCACATTTCCAAGTCGTCTCTCACCCCTTGTACGAGTTCCGTCTCTAGGATTCCATCTTGCCATACAAGTGACACGGTCATATCTCCGCCCTCAACGCTTGCAGCATTGACCATGAGAGCACCGCTAACAACCGGCGCAAACTGGGCAAACAAGATACTCTCCAATTCCCAGGGGCCCTTGGACGCCGGGACGGCGATAGAACCCAGGTTGCTCAACGTCCATAGCTCCCGCCTCGGCTTTCCGTATCTCGCCTGGAATATATCACGCCAATCTCCAACATAACGGAAAAGATACGAGAACTCGTTATGTGGCATTGTGTCTGTTCTTCTCTTCATGTCCTGTCGCAATTCGGCCGCGAGCTTCCAGACGTTAGCATCCCCATCCTGTCGAATCTTAGCTAAGACATCGGGCCCAATTTCCTGCGCGTGTGATGATGCGCACTTAGACATGTGAGTCTTGTTGAAGTGCACTTTGTCGGAAATCCACGGACGCAGGCTAATAGCAGTGAGATTGACAAAGCCCTGTTGCTTGGTCAGGGGCGCACGTCTCGCGAATGAGGTGGCGCAAAGCGCATTGAGAAGATTGGTCATTGTAGTATTTTCCACGCGACACCTCTTGACTACAGCTTCAGTGAGTGTGGAGCTCAGGGAAAGGCAGCGAATGTTTATGGCTTGAATATCAGGGTTGCACGGCTCGCCCGCCCACTTCTCAAATGTAGAAGGCTTGAGGATTGATGGTGCAAGCATGTTCCAGAGTTCGGATACTATCCAGGATATGTCCGCAGTGAAATTGATGAGCTTCTCCTGTGGGAGAGGGTAGTCGCGAAGATGGTCAGTCAAGTTTACAACAAGACTTTTGTCCATCATGAGCGCGACGGCGGGATCAGGATTGTTAAGAGCGTCAATCAAGGAAATGTGAAACTTTGCAGTGCTTTCTCCGTCGCAGATGGCGTGATGGATGGTCAGGCAAACCCGAAGTTGGCAGATGTTCTCATTTGCCAAGCTGGGTTCATGGAAGACCTGAACGTGCCAGCCTGGGCGCTTTGAAAGATCGGGCCATGGCTGCAACAACAGCGTTTCTAGGCTCCTAGCCACAGAATCCACAGATGGTGCTTCCATGCCTTCAACTTGTTCAGAAAAGTCAACAGACGACAAGGCGATGAATTGTGGCTGTTTTGAGTTCTCTCCAATGATGCCAACGCGCATCGCCGGCTGCTTAAGCATTACTTGGGCTACGGCGGTGCGTATCAAATTTAACACAGAGCCTTTTTGGAATTTAGCTCTCGGAATGGTCAAGGTGGCTACGTTTGAGATGCGGAAGTAGATTCCAAGCGCATGACTGGCGGTCCACATAGATTCTCTGGTTGCAGTCAGCTCACGATAACCCAGTATCGAACATGTACCTACGATGTGCCACAGCCTCTGATGGTATTGTGGTCAGTCATGACTGATACTTGATGATGCTTTTCTGCTCGTTGGAAAGAGAAAACAAAATAAGAAGTGCGAGAGGAGCTGAATGAAGTATCAATTCCTACTGCCGATATGCTTTATGATAAATTCCAAGTTAGGTCTCGTACCCGCATCTGTCCCTTGAGTGTACACAACAACCAAGCAGATAGAACACACTCGTTTGCTAGACCGGAACTACCAGCTATCAATCCAACGTTACAACAATACGTCTCCCCGCCCTTTGCCCATTCCGAAACGTGACTCCTAACTACGCTCAGACAACACCCTGCAATCCTGCCAACAACAAACCCTGCACGGCAAGGTACGTATGGTTGGTTAACTGGATGTCACAGCATCGTAAAAGCTTGGCACGTGAACGAAGCTGGTACGCAACCTCGGCCATATCTCGAATAAGATTCAAGGGCCTAAAGCTGGTATACAGCAGTGGCCTGCCGCAGATGCCGAAGATTATAATAGCCGCTACAGGACATTGGTATCATCCTGGCATATCCGAATTCATCTACGTCGAGTTTCCTTGGTCAGTCAGTTTCCGAGAAGCCGTCGAGTCTTACGAGTTAATCAACATTCCCAACCCCCCCTTTTCCTTGATTGGTCCACCAGAACTACCGATATAGAGAACTTGGTGGTCCATGACGTGGCGAAAAGCTTACATTCAAACGCCTGTGCGGCGGTATTCCTACCGTGCATAATCAGAGAATAGATACTCCGTACATAAAGGTTTTCACTATAGCGAACATTGTGCGTTGCCTTCGGAGCCGAGGTTGGCTTCCAAGCTTGGTAATAGTATCGCACGGACATCGGGCCTGAGCTGCAAGCGCTGAGTTTGAGTAGAAAACACAAACCTTATTTTTAAGCATTCCTTTTGGCCCGGGGGGTGTTTCTAACTGAGGAACGGGCCGCAACGGGCGGTGTTTAACGGGGTAGAAGATCTGCTTATCACATTCACACGAGTTCGCACGTGGAAGGTATTAGCAAGAACGTTCAAGCGTGACAGAATACGATTCTGGGGATGCAAGGTTGAAAACTATCTAGGCCTCCAAGAGGCCTTTCTCTATGAGAGTTCTGGGCTCACGAGCCTCCTTCTGCTCGATGTTCTCACGCTTCTGGCGGAAGTGTACCGCTCCGTACTGTAGCAGCTCTCCAAATGATCCCGGCACACAATCCTGTCCCTCGTTCTGATCCCACAACGTTCCGAGATGTGGCGTGTGCGTCAGATTCTTCGCCCTTGTCACCTTTTGAAAGCTTGATTTGATCAACAATCGCCATACGAGCTTGTATGCATCCTTGTAGGCTGCCGAATCCGGGTCAGCATCAAGACGAATAGTCAAGAGATTGTACATTCGAGGCCCAATGCCATCGAAGCCCAAGGTCTTCTCGCCGCCCCAGACCTCGTTGAGCGCATCAATGCAGAGAATGGTACGCTGCCAGTATTCAGAACTTTTGAAGCCGTCGCCCGTGTCACGAATCAAGCACAGGCGTTGCCAGCACAAGACCTGGGCAATGTACTCCAGAAATTGCGTGACCGGCACATTCCAGTCCCAGTGAAAGTCCGTGGCGTCATCATAGCGTATATCTTTGATGAATCCCAGCAGGGGACTGTCGCTGAGGCCTTGCTGATTGGTTCGGCCATTCCACAGGTGCAAATAGAGCTGGTGCCTGAGCCATGGATCATCAGCCCCTTGTGCATCACGTTTTCAGTCATGCTTACCATTTCTCTATGAAGACGTTATTCTTTCGAGCAGCAACGAAGTGATTCGCGATCGTCTGGTCATACAGAACCGGCACCGCGATCTCGTACGGCGAATCTGGATCTGCAAGCAAATCCCAGCAAATGCGATCGATGTGCCTAATCAAAAGGCATCCAACGTCCATACTCACACCCCCGTAGCGGAGCAGAAGCGGACCCCGGATGAAATCAGCAGAATGTTGTCCAACATGGTGACCATCCATGGTTCCGCTCAAGAACGCCTCAGGCAACATCTCCCTGTCGACAAACTTCAGAACATGGTTAGGAGAATCAGGCACCATATCAAGCACTCGGATGGTCCAATCAGGCCCGCAAATGCGCGCCCAACCGATGACATTTCGCTGGCACCAGGAGGGAATAGCACGTAGACCTGAATCCCAAAAAGCCCAGATGTTCTTCTCGGAGGTTACAGGCCTGTACTGCTCTATAGAGGAAAGAATCTCTTCGTTGGGTCTAAGGTCAACCGGTTTAGTTGCCTCTAGTTCTGATTGGTACTCGGGAGGTATAGCGAAATGCATGACGTGAGTTGGGATCAGGGGAAAACAAAAACAAAAGCGAGTATTCTTTTTCAAACAAGCTTTTAGAGGTGAAGATCTTTGTTTCCAAGTATGTCTTACTCCTTTATACTTTTTTGCGTCTCGGGCTTTTCTGCTGTTTGATACAACATATGCTTCCATAACGCTCAGATTCGTAACCTTCCAACTGCCGAGCCGAGAAAGCCTCTGCTAGTCTGCATGCTCTGCCTTCTTCTCTTATCTACAAGGCTTTACTGCAGGTTCGAACTTACTTTAAAGCCAACCTTCACAGCTTCCTTTTGAGGGATCGCCTATTGTATATGCCTGTTAGCATTTCAAAACTCTATGCAGGCTGCTGGCCCTCCTATACGGCCCGTCCCATCCTGATTCCGCGGTAGCCACGTAGTATAATGGTAACGGGGATGTTGATTGAGTTTACAAGTAAGTTATTCATTACAACATGTGCAGATCAGAATGGAGGAACGCCTCCTTGGCGAGAACAGATCCAGTTAAGTTCGGGGGGTTATAGGAAATACGGCCTTATACTAGCAAATGAAACTGACTCTTAAGCTAGACTCACTCCCTAGAGCATCAAACGTGAAGGGCCAGAATGGCTTCCACTACCAGGAGTGCCGTGCGCTCCGGTGAACGGGGGACTCGGACTCTCAACATGACAGCAATCCATCCATCAAACAGCGACTCTGACTCTTGACTAGCTGACAAGGATATTTAAGTAGTTCTTCGCGTAAAAACTAGGTAGAGGCTTGGCATAGCCAAAGTAAAGCCGTCTCGTAGACCGGCAACGAAGTCTCTAGCGACATCTTCGTGGGCCAGTTCAACATTGAACTTGTGCAAGATCTGACTGGCTACAAAACGAATTTCCATAAGGCCCAACTGCTTTCCAACACAAGAGTATTGTCCTACAGCACAGTACAGATATTAGCTTGGCCGTTATCCGAACTTGGGGATATCATTACCAATTGAGAATGGAACAAAAAGAGAAGGGTCTTTAGTGAGCTCCTTCTTTGTAGTCCAGCGTTCCGGAATAAACTTGTCGGCTTGCGTAAAGAGTCTTTCATCTAAGCAGACAAACCATCTGTTAGTTCTTTCTAGAATGCAAAGTGTTGTCATTGGACACTCTTACCTCGATTAAACGTGTAAGTTGGAATTGTTACTATAGTATCGCCTGGAAGATGCGTGTCGCCGATATCCAGACCCTCAGGCGGAGTCATTCGCTGCAAGCCCGATGGGATAGCCGGATAGAGTCGCATGGATTCGTTGATACAAGCCTGCAGATATCTGAGCTTTGAAATACTTGAATGGTCTGGTTTGCCATGCTCTGCGTAATACTGATCGAGTTCTCTTTGGAGATCAAGGCAAATTTCCGGATTACTAGCTAGCTCGAAGAATAGACAGGTAAGTGATGCCGCAGTAGTATCGCTACAGAACAGTCAGTTCAGACATCATCTACTTGCTACGTAGGACACTGTACCTGCCAGCTACAGCGATAAGCTGAGCGTCTCCGCGCAAGTTGATAGTATCCTGAGAAGTCGGCTTGTTGAGAGCGTCGTAGTCAGAGAGGATCCATGAAAATACATCCGGCAAATCCGGCTTATTCTGTAATGCAAGTCGTCAATAAATCACAAAAGGTGCCCACCAGGATCTAGCTTTTGCATACCTTCTGTCTCCAATCGACCTGTTGCTTGAGCCATCCCTGAAACTCGAGGTTCTTCTGATTCAATACTGGAATGCGTTTAAGAAGTGGGAAGATCCATGTCAAATGACTCAGAGAACCAGCCATAAGCATGTTGGAATGAACCAGTTTCATAAATGGATGTGCTGTTCCGTTCTTGAGCATATCGAAGGTTCTCCCAAAGGCCAAGTCACCCATAACATCAAAGCTATAAAAGTTAAACCATAGAGATGCGTCGATCGGGGTGCCCTGAGATGCTTTTATCTGCTCAACGAGTTGGGAAGTATACCCAGCCACTCGTGCTTCATACTCCCGAAGTGCTTCTCAACATGTTAGCCGACCTCGCCTGATATTGATGCTGCACTTACCTTTAGAACTGAACGCCAAATCCCATGCCTTACGCCGATGGGCATGCTCCTCCTTATCTCTCGTCATCTGCAGAGCTTTAATGGGGTGTTCGATGCTGTACCAAGGGCCTTTAGTACAAGGGGAGCTGTTCGAATGAAGAGCTTGCAAGGCATGCGGATCTATGATAGATAGTTCGCTAGGCCCTGTAACGTGTGAGTACCACCGCCTTTGATGGTTTTTTTTTGCGATGAGCAGGTGAAAGGGTATCAGCCTAGAACAATTACTCACCGATCCGAACAATATCCCCATATTTTCTATGCAACTGTTGCACCTCCTCAAAAAGACGAAATCTCTTCAAGGCGTGAAATGTAATGTACAAATTGGACAGCCTGGCCCAAAAAGGGCCTGGAAATCTACCCAATCGGTGGAACCAGCTCCGGTAGATGAGCATACTAAGTGACAATCCCGTCAAGGTTGATAGTGTGAAACAAGACGACATGGCAGTGACTTTCCATAAAGTGAAATCTTCACCCGCGACGGCTCGAGCAACAATGTATACCAAGCTGCTTTCGAGGACAGCAAAGGCTTGCAAGATGTTGAAAACATAGAGGTTCCATTCGCCTAGGCTGAAAATAAAAAGATGAGTCAAAATGCCAAGTACGAAAAAGAGGCAATAATAAGCCGGATCGAAGTGAGCTTGTAAGATAGCCATCGGCATTTAAGGCAATCAGGTTGTTGAGCAAACGAAAGAAACTGTTTTCTGCCTATAGAGCCTTCTCTTAGGAGCCATTTGTAGTTACATGCTTGTAAGTTTGCATTACGCGGGAACCACGGATCCGTGATTGAAGTGACAAGATTGTTCGAGGGACACCAGTCGTAGATGTAGGAACGTTACCCACCATCCACGAGCCGGCCCGTGTTTCAAGAAAGTTAATTACCCAGGCGAGTAAAGCTAGATGAGAAGTTCATTTCATTTCATTCATTCATTAACCCCAAAATAACTAAAGTCCGCTGTGACCTCGCCAAATCATATAAGCTTTTGGCTATAAGCTTTTTGGCGATAGCCATCGAACTTTATTCATGACCATAACCTAGGCCCAATCTAGTTCCCCTTTGCGAGAAAAACCGGGTTTGTGATCCAAGCACTTGACAACCCCTACAGCTGTACTGGCAATGTTAAGAATTGCAGCATCCTCTTGGCCAATGAACCCTTTCTTGACCACGTTGCCTAGCCAATCGACGAGCCCGTCAAAGAACCCGCCCGTATTGAGTAGACAGACACCACGGTCATGGATACCTAGCTGATGCCAAGTTATCACCTCAAAGAGCTCTTCGAGAGTACCATAACCACCACTCAGCCCAACAAAACCACTTCCCTCACCCCCGTCGATCACCTCTTGGATCATCAAGCGCTTTCGAGTATGCATATCCTGAACAACAGTCCGCTTACCGTATCTGGCGTAAGTAGGATTGTTAGGATGTCCTCCCGACTCTTTAGCTTCATATTTTAGCAGTGCCTCGGGAATGATACCATGAACAGCATCAGGTCCAGAAAGCTCAACGAGAGTGCTTGCGATTGCACCCATCACTCCAGTTGTGCCGCCTCCATACACAAGCTTGATGCTGTTTTCGTGACAGACTCTGCCAAGTGACCTGGCGGCTTCGATATGGGCTGGCTCGTTACCAGATGACGAACCACCACTATGAAAATTAGCTCTTCTGCATCCAGCAATGGGTATAAGACTTTATTACAAGATGCATAGTACCCGAGACTTTGATCCGTTGATGGAACGGAAACTGATCGAAGCTGAAGCATGGCAAAAATCACTCGCCATTCGAATTGCAGGTTTCTCAACATCCGAGATCCAAGATGCCTTATCGACAACCGTAAGGCTCATGTTCGTAATTTTCTCGGCATGAAGAAACGGCCAGAGTTCTTGGCGAATCCATTCTACCTGCATCATTCCATATTGAAAGGTATTTTCTTTCATCGAGGCCAGCCCAGTCTTGAGCAGCTGATCGCACTGTCCGCCGACTCTCTGAGCCTCAAGATATGGGTACAACTCCTGATAGCCGATTGCCTTCCAAATACCCTTTCGAAAGTTGGGTTTTACATCCAGATACTTGTCTTCGAGGAGCTTCAAACCCGAAAGTTCTTCCAAAAGGCCTGCCTCTACCATGTCATCCAGTCTGGATTCGATGTTGCTCAGATAGATAGACTGGTGTGGAAGCAGAGTGATAGCAGCCATACGCCATCCACGGTTCAACGCATCTTGCAGGAGAGGCAAAGTGAGCGATGTTGAGCCTCCAACAACTACAGGTATAATCCCGTGGTCACTGAGTTTCTCCAATCTTTCGATTGCTTCTGCCACAAAGTTTGTTACCTCCTCGTCAGCCTCCAAATATCCGATCATATGGTGATCGATTCCATCCGTTTCTTCAGCAGAAGGCTTAGCAGTGATAATACTCCCCGGGGAGTAGCACTGGAGACTATCAACCGAGATGACTTGGCCATGGACGGACTTAGCTATAGAGACTCCTAGTTTAGTCTTGCCGGCACCTGTAGGACCAAAAACACCAATAATAAATCGGTTGGTAGACTCCATTCCGGTGGCGTTGTGTGAAGATTAGATAGTAGTAGGAACGAAGTAGCGTTATGCATATGAGATTGTTATGTATAGAAGAGACCGCGATGCTTCACTCTGAAGTATAAGTGAATTTATACCTGTACACACAGGAGATATCTTCCTCTGCCATGAGTTTTGAGCCGTTGAAGCATAAAGCTGCGCAACTCTGCGTAAGGTTTGTTTCGAGATACAGTCAAGGCGTACATATGAATACTCGTCATCACGCCTAAACCTTCAGCAAGGCAGGCTGTTCAGACAAGACCAAATTGTACATATACGAGGCCAAGGGTAGTGGTCGTGAGGCAGGCTTTGGGTGGTAGACAGAATATCGAGGTTAACGAAAAGGATTTGATTATCAAAAAATGGAACTTTTGCTAGAAAGGTATCGTAAGAAAGGCTCATGTCATTTTGTGCTATAAACTCTATATTTGCATCATAATTGCATATCATATCACCAATAATCATGCACAGGGCCTGGAACAATGAATCCTATGAGCCTAGAGACGCTGAGCTTAACTCGGTCAACTTCCGCTCCAAAGTCTATTATATGGACCATAGTTGAAGGCATTAGTCTATGAGCTTGGTCGTTTCGCCCCTGACTGTGATGCTTCTTCCGCCTAAGAAAGCAGCAACACGTTTAGTTCACGAATATATTATGGTATATTGTCTATGTTGTGAGCTAGATGTCTTATTTGTGCTGAGCTTTCCATTTCCGCTTGATTCCAGGTGAGTCGAAAGATTGCAAACTTAATTTCTTAGTACTTTCGGCTCGGGGCGTGTCCGAGTGCCCAGGGGTATTTGGATTTGTCGTGCAAGCCGATTGGTTAGTGCGTTACTGTCACAGTGAGGCTATCCGGAGCAAACAAGAATCAGCAGGGTTCGGAGTTTAAGTTATTATAAACTCTAACTATAAATTAATGAGCCCCTCATCAGGAAGGCTTACATGCCAGGCCATGGCCTCTTATCGGCTAAGAGAGCCGTCAGCGGAATGGAGTGATGTGTGAGAGAACAGCCAATAGGGGAACGAAGACGCTCTGTAAACCTTCCGAAACTTTAAGATCGGAAGAGGAAGTCCTTGCGAGTAATGCAGAAAGTAGCGCTGAACGATATCTAACCTGCATGAGACTCTCTTTGAAAGCAAGCCCGGTTTGCACGGCTACAATTGAAGGGTTGACCTGCCTATAATCAGTATCCTCACGCAAGACATTCGTCCTCGACCACCGACCATATCCGTATGAGACATTTGTTATCGATCAGAACCTCATTCTAGTGGCCAGAAGCCCAACTAAAGACTCCCGTACTATATTCGAACACCCCTCACAGCAATACTTGTGTAACCGAACATGGGGGAGAAATACAACGAAATCTCGTGCTTCAACCCCTCTTCAGCTGGTCGGCTTCCCGGATGAAGGGTGAAGCCGTCAACGATATTGTGCTAAGTTAGTAGTGTTCTATACTCGGCCTTTATCTACGCCACAAATCAAGATTCCCTGGCATTTACCTACGTCTCGCTGCCCTGCAGATATCAATATAAACGCTATCAAGTTATAGTGGATCTAGGAATGCTGAGGTTGCGAATAGAACTGTTATTAGCTACTTGCGTGAGTTAGGGACCTAAGAGACACAAACCTCGAAAAGACCCCATTCTGTAACCCTGCGGAGACTAGACAACAACCAAAAGCAATCCGTTTCTGAGGTACTGAGGTTGTTTAAAACATGAGCTCAGAAGTATCAGCTATATTTATTCCAAAGTTGAAGTCATTACAGGTCAAGGCAATAATTATAAGTCGTGCGTCCTAGAAGAATATAGAAGCTCAAAAGCAAGCTCAATTCACTCAAGTTCTCCCCAGAAAATATCTATACGGTGGGTGTGACTCGGGCACACATCTCCGGACCTTCACAGCGCATCCATTTCCTGAAACATGAACCTAGCATTATCGTGAGAGACATCTTCTGCAACCTGCTCATAGTAATGTTCGTGTCTAACTTGTCCTGTCTCAGTTGGCCGTTCTTCCTCACGTTCATCTTCAACCGCGATCGAGGAACTGCTATACTGTTGTCTGGCTTCAACAGCCGTCGTCGTGTAAAGCTCTTCATCGGGGAGTCTGGATACACCACGCAGACTGTTGATGAAACACTGTTCGATCGAATTGACCATTACAGTGCTTGTTGTGGTGGAAGTGACGTTGACGATTGACACTACTTCCTTAATGTACTCGACTTCGACGTTGACGGTGACTGTGGCAGGTTTCTCTATGTCGATGGTAGTGGTGTTTCGACAATGCCCTTGAGGGAGACAGTATTTAGCTTCTGAGTCTTACATGGCAATGATGCTGCTCTTTTAGATTACATACCCAGAACATCTTTCTTGACGGTTGTGACTACCACTTCGGTGATGACATTCGTTTCAGGTGGCAAGAACTGATGTTTTGTTAGCCGCTGGGATTATCGGGAGTAGGTTGCTAAATGACTACTAGCATGGACAACATACTGTTGAGACCGTAGTGGTAACGTTCTGGGTGACGTATACGGTTGTTTTAGGGCGAAGAACAATCTTCATATCATCCACAACTCCACATGAACTGATATGTTTTCCACATTCGATCATGGTCTTTGTATCTTCCTCCACGCCTCGAGAGGTAGCCTGAGCCAGGTCCTGCTGAGATTGTCCGTCGACTGCGAGAGATGTTAGCTGAACAAACGCTCGAGATGTCACCACAGTTGAGCAATTGAGGGTGTATTACTGGTTTCTGCGGCAGCCAGCGTCCATGGCCATGCAGCCATGACCATGGTAGAAAGCCAAAAGGATGCAGGGAGCATATTGAGTAGCTGGAGAACAACTAGGGATGATTGGTGAGTAAAACTGTTTTGAATGGGTCAAGTGATACTTATTCGTACGAGCGAGAACCAGAACAATTTATCGATGAGAAAGTCGAAGAAGTGAAAGGTCCTGGAGATAATGCCAGGTTGCAAAGCGATTCTTCAGGAGCCGACAGGATTCCCCTTCAGCAATCTCTGGATATGTGCAATTCATTCCATTCGTCCCAATGTATGTTAGCCCAGTGTTTCGGCTTAGCTGACAAGTCGTGGCTTCCAACGAGAGGGCATAACAGGAGGCTTTCCAATAAGTTCAAGTGAAGACCTTCATATGCACACACCCAAGCGAGTGAAATGAGACTGAAACAAGAAAGGTTCGTTTGACCTGGCGTCGGACTGTTTCTCATGGAGTACTGATCCATTCCACATTATGTAGGGAGCGTTAAAAATGTGATATCGAGTTGGTGGTTTGCATGTTGTCAAGAGGAAGGCTACCAAAGTCACAGCTCATTGCTAAGGAGGGCAATTTACCCTTTTCATCGTAAAATGGTATATTTTGTCTTAGGCACTATCATGCCTAAGCTAATTGCTTCCTGAAGAAGCTTGGCTTCCTCGGAGGTGGCTGGCGAAAATGGCACATGGCTGGCTGAGTGGTGGGCCTGGTCTAGACTTCAAACTTAAAGCCTCAATATGCACCATGAATTTATACTTGCCTGTACCAACATTCTTCGAGTCAATTTAATCCCAAATTAGAGAAGATTGACGAGATTTATTTCCAAGACAGAGCTGAAAAACCTCGCCTGGAATGAGCCTAACTTTGCAGGGAGGATGCATCTCATCGTAGGTTCTTGCGTAGAGTATGGGGCGTGAGCATGATGGTATCAGTACACAGTGCAAAGCTGTGAACACGCCCTTCCAAAAATCTCAGTCCCACCAAGTTAACAGGGTACTTCGATCTAAACTGCTTGGCTTTATGTGATACCGGTGCCAAGAGTGAACACGATACGGATGAGAAAGGGGGTTGCAAGCTGATCTTTTCGGCAAGTTAAGGCTCCCCATGCAGCTATTTGGGTGAGTATCGCAGATGGCTGGCTGAAGAGAATACTCGCCGCATGCGTCTCAATCACAGTGTAGCCTGAATTACCAAGAGATCTTGATGCAGAGAAACATGCATGGGATATGGTGGTTTGACTTGCGGAACTTGAATGATTTGAGTCTCAATTCAGCTGGTGTTAGTATCTCCATGGGTTGGCTACTTTGGCTTATAGAAGAGCACAAATGCTGATGAAGCGAGGCGTTTCACATAATCAGTTCAAATCACAAGAAGAGCTGTTCACAATCGAGTGTTCTCTGGAACTATAAAGGTCGAGATGTATCTCATTAGAGAGGACTGCTATTCACTCTATACTGTATTTAAACTGAGATCGCAAACGCACATTCTCATAATCAAGTTGCTTTAACGACAAAGTTTTTAGGCCCCTATCACTGATTGAAAATGGACTCAACGGTAAGATTGAATTCTTACTGATATAAAACAGTCCCTTAGTAACGCAATGATAGCAGATTCCCAAGGATATTGCTGCCGTTGAAAGTGATGGAAAGACTTACGTTTTCTACGTCAATGACAACCACCAGCTCAGCTACTTAATCAAACCTGGCGGAGGGTGCAACGGTGGCTATGCTGTAAAGACCATCGAAATCACCTACCAGAAAATGCATGTCAAGTGTGACAGCCGAGAGGTCGCCGCCATATCCTGGAAATCCGCCAGTGGCGTGGATGAGGTTAGCTCCCTTGCCTGTGCAGCCATTTGAGACTGACTTTGTAGATCCGTGTCTACTGTGTTCTCGCCGACGAACATGGAAGGGCCTTCCTCCAGGAGATCTGCCTGAGCAGTGATAAGCCCGATAAGAGTTGGCACCAAGGCTATTTGGGATCTAGGAAGACCATTCGCTATGTTGAGAATGGAGCCTCTATCGCTGTTACTGGCACTTCGTACGAGAACCTCAAAGTCTTTGTCTCTGGCAAGAGTGACAATGGCATTCCAAAGATTGATGTTCACCATTACACTAAGAACGATGGGGGCAGTTGGGAAGTTGAGTCCGCCAATGAACAGCTCTGGTCTTAGACGTAAGGAGCGGCAATCGTAGAGGAGGCAAGGAGGAATTAGCTTGCTAGTTAACAACAAATGCGATAAATATTCCGTTGAAGCTAGTTCATCAAATAAGAATCCAAATTGTACTTCGGAATATGTTGAATCTCTCCAAGTAGTGGTCGTCCATAAGTCTCCAAGGTACAGACTCTTCAGTGAATATTCTTGCTTGATCTAAAATCGTGGATTATTGCATTGTTAGGCCTTTAAGAGTAGGGAGCTTTCTCTGATGTCTACTATAGAAAAAAGAGGAGCTCAATAAGACAAATTTGTTTCTCCATGGTTAACAGCTCTTTTGGAAGCAACTCTCATGATCTTGTGCCATGCCGCTAATCTGCCGCTGGGTGAGAATTGACTGGCACTTACGCTAGCCAAAGATCGAGTGTGCAGCCCTGTGCGCGCCCAAATCCGTCTGCTCAGCCAGCCTCAAGATGCTGGCATATTTCGGTCGGGGAAAGTCTTGAGGGGCCCCGGGGCGATAGCATTGGAACTTCAAGCTCTGGGGTCAGCAGGCCATGAATGAGACAGGGCTGGCGCCAACAAACCTGCCTGAACATCCCTTTGCCATTGACTGAATAAACCTCAGAAGACTGAGGAGCACTTGGTTCTCTGTACGCGATATACGCTATATGCCACTGAAGAGCATCCCGACTCTCGCAAGGACTATAACCCCACTGAGTGATACTGATCTCAAGGTCTCACCCGGGGCAAGAGTCTGCAGGGTGCTTCCAAGATGAGCACCCGTTCGTATTTACAGAACAGCAACTGGGAAGTTGAGTCGCATACCACCTGAGCGTCTTTGCGACTAAATATTGGTATCATCGAAGGAGGGCAATATTGTGCTCAAGGTGTAGGCAAGGGGTTATTGAGTCTAGAAATGCACGAGTTCCGGTAGTGTACGAGATTTCTATCTAGATGAACAGAACTCAGCTGGCGCCTCTCTCAAGTCCGCGGTTCCGAGCGGGACGATGATTGACCTTATCCCTATTGAGGGAGCATAACTGGGGGGAATGTCCACTTGGCAAGGGAAGGAAGTCAAGACTGTCAAGTCAAGCCTGAAATGATGAATTGCCTTGAGAAGGCGACGCCAGCCGAAAGGTTCTATGAAGCATGCCATGAACAGCAGAACGGCTTTAACAGATTGCGTAATCCTCATTATGCTGCTATGTTCAAAAAATCGCCTGTGGCCACGACTACTAACTGTATGAAACAAGTATCACCGAGGAGATCGAGCGATGCGATTTTAAGAACCAGCGCTCTTCGTACAATTGCCTAAGCCCCCATCAGAATACTTTGCTTTTTTCTGAGACTTGGCTGTGATAGTGGCGAAATCGAAATCGATACACGCAATCCTGGTCACATTTGGTTCAACTCAGCCAGCCTCATGCTTTGCGGCGACTGAGCTACGCATGGCTTGCTGAACATTTATTGATCGACCATACGTATGTCACCAATCACTAACCATGAAGCCTGGAAAGTCTCATCATCAGCTAACATATGCGGCTGTTAACAAGAGAGTTTAGGAAAAACTTCTGAGACCAATGAACGCATGGGACGGGTGACGAACCTTACGCCAGGTCGCCCTCACCAGATGTGCTAGCCCGGCATTTTAGGAATAATAAAATCAGATTTCGGAATAAATCAGATTCGGACCATGTTATATGGACTTCAATTATTTGTCAATTTTCTTGCTGCTTCGTGTGGACTTTGCTCAATTGGGTGCTATGGCTGGCAAGAAGAGCCCCTAACTGACCCGGTTGGATGATTTAAGCTTCAGCCAACCACTAACTACGGAAGGCTACTCGGAACGAGTCCCGGCGACGCTTTCACTCCTTTGACGATAGCTTACGCCTCTTCGCTTGGCGCTTTACACTGAGGCTTTAGGGTCTCGGTCTCCCGCCTTTAGGAAGCTTTAAGCTTGTCTCTGTGAGAGTCGATAATGATGCATCCAAGTTCGTGGCTGATATGAGGCGGGCTGTGACCCCAAGAACGGTCGAGGCTGAGACATTCGCGGCGCTAAATTAGCTCCCGCAATCGCACGAAGAGCATAGTCTAAGTAGGTTCAGCCAGCCTTTTTCTGCTCAAGTTGGCGGTGTGACTGGGTGTCACAGGATGTATGTGGCCCGACTTGTGTAATGTCTCAAGATTGGAACATGGATCCTCGAGAACAAACTCTCCATCAAAGGCGCATACCTTATCCCGAGTGGAGAGGGGAAGACGCCAAACCCATAATTTCAAGGCTGTACATTCATACAAACGATGAAGATCATGAGTTTCAGATTGAGCATCCGGTATCATCCCAACAACGGTGGTGATAAGGCATGACAAGCCCGGAAGATTGATGATATCACCACAAGATCTCGTGACCCAAAAGGTTCTTTTGCCAATTTATGTCTAACTTGAGCTATATCTATACTTTCGCTCACGGTTAGCTTTTTTAAATCACTGAAACTATTTGATGCTGCCTCAGAGGCCCCATGTATGTACAAGGGTTTCCTGTCAGACGTCTGTGATCACAGTGAGCAGGCAAGACCGCAAGAAGTAATTGATTCAATGAGACAAAGGCCTCAAAGGGGTCCACCTCGTATTCTACCTTTGATGATTATCAGTTGGCATACAATCGGAATAGTGGAGCAACGAAGGATGTGAAACACTGCATGATCTTCCGCTTTGACTGGTCTCGATATGTGTCTATTGTTTCCCCGAAAGGCTAATAAGCGAGACCAAGCGGAATACGAACAGAGGCCACCTGCGCTCCAAAGCCGATACGGCTGTTGAGTGTTAGGCCTCAGCCAGCCACTTAACCCAGTAGCATATAGTGACTCCTAGAACAGAAACGCCATCTTGTATGGGCGTACCGTGTATGCAGCTAGTTTTGACATGGATTAAACTAACCATGTCGCTTGTGATAGAATGTCATGCTTTATTTATCACGAGATTCAAAATCAGCATATAATGATAGTATTCGACGGCAGAGCTGTGAGCGTAGTTATGAGGCTCGAAAGATTCTGTTCCCATTGGTTGTGAGTGCAGGCAATTTCTTTGTTGAATAAACAGGCTTCGGGTGTGAGTTCACGCGACAAAGCCTGGGTCCTGTGGTGGTCAGCTATGAGCGTTCCAGAGGGTGAAAACTTTCCATATTTTAGGTATACTCCGTCTTGAGCCTATCAAACACAGACTATATGCTTTAGTTAATGGATGGTAACACAAAAAGAACATCTCTCAAGTCACTACACAAAGGTCACATTTGATCACTGCACTGCATTGCCTAATGCTTTCTGTCACATACCACCAGAAAATGCAATTGTTCAATTCTAGACTCCATAAATGAATCACATCAGCTCCCCTCGTGCAAGCCGATGTATAGAAAAAGTCGGTTCTCTAGTCTGCTACCGGCTAGTCCAGAGGATCTGTATGCAGACGGTATCTGATCAGTCCCTAAACGCTTCGCATCAGCTGAATACACTCAAGCCATTAGTCCTGAGACCGTACTACTGCATATACAAGTGGCGAGCTGTAAAAGCTAGCGAATGTGATGGGACTGTGATTGTACTTGTGATGTATGGTGTAGTCGGGCACGCAGACTATTAGGTGCAGCTGCATTGATGCAGCTGGATACGCCAACAGTCCAGAACATTTCATGTCTCTCCACAAACATACCTCGAACTCAAGCTTGAAGGTTTGCGAGGAGTGAATCTGATGAGAAATGGAATGCTTTCGAGGCCACAGGAGGAAATTAGTCAAGGCGCCATTCTGCTCACACTGCTACGGAACTGTCTTCTCGTACAATCAAGCCCCCATTTCAAAATCGAAGTATAAAGAAGGCCAAGTCGCTTCATAGTTTTCAATTCTTTCCTCACCAACAAGCAACATCCTCCAAATTTGCCACAGATACAACAACTCTTCTATATATTTCCCAACTTACTTGGAACTTTCAACCTTACAAGATGCCTTGCGAGACTCACGCCAATGGCAAGAATGTCAACCAACCTTGCCAGCCCGAGCAGCCTGCTGGTCCCATGCAGGCCATCTCTGCTATCCTCAATCCTGACACTGTCGGGCGTGGAAAGGACGGCGCTTCGGATGGCCAGGAAAAGGTGTTCATTTTCCAGTCTCTGCCCAACCGCACTGTGGGCTTAGATCAAGTCAACTTCAGTGACAGGTCCGTCAACGGTCAGAAAGATGAGGGCGATGGAGTCGTTGGGTATTACCAGAGCCCAGCTTCCTTTGTCCCTACTCTTCGACCTCGCTCTAAGTTGGTCTCTACCATTTTCAACGATATCGTAAGTTCCTTCACATCCTAAAGGTATTTTTGAACCTTACCATTTACAATTCCTCCACTTCTAGGTTCACGTTTATGGTGTCAATGAGCAAACTGGACTTATCAGTCTCATGAGTCCTGTCTTTTCACCCGTCAAGAACGCGCACGCATTGTACAACAACTTCGCAGCTTGCAGCAAGAAAAGTGACGATGGTAAAGGCTACCTTTACTTCCAGATGTAAGTACAGTGTTTCTTGACCAATGAATACTAGAGGTCGGAACTATATACCACGATATTGTGCAATTCCCAATTTCCCAAGGAGCTATGGCTGCTAACCACTGCTGTTCATTGTAGGAAGGACAAGAAAGACAAGGTTTACATCTGGGAGAAGGATCTCAGTGATCCTGACAGCGAGCCTACCGTCGTGGTCAAGACCAATGACGCAGACGAGGGAACCGACATCATCGCTTTCCATGATGGTAAGAACCGTTGGATCTTGTACCAGACCACTGATGCAAGGGACGAGTCCAGCATCATGCTTCGATGTGTAGACACCAAGGATGGTAGGTTGTTTCCCGAAGTGTTCATACGCTACCTTTACCTACATTGACAAGCATGAACTAATGGCAAGAAAAACAGGCGAGGAAATTCCCAGCATGGGTGGAAACATCGAAAATGGCAAGATCGCCAGAATTGCTGCAGTCCATGTCAACTCTGAGGAGGAAAACGTCAACAAGGTTTTCGTCTACCTCACCGGCAAGGGCAACCAACTTTGGCGCTCTGAGGCCACTATCACCGGTGGCGAGCCCAAGTTTACACCGGCGCGTGAGTTGACTAAGAGGACTTGGGTCAACGACTACACCGGCCTGTCTGTCGTTGCGGACCCGGCCACGCGTACGAACCTGATTTTCACCATCACCGAGAAGGGTAAGGCCATTTCTCTCAACAGAGATGCTTGGAAGTGAGATTCCAGCGCAGGCCACATGGAGTCGCTCGACTCTCAGAGGCCTGGGATGGAGTTCGGGGTGCGAACAGGAATCGATACGGTAGAGACGGGGGAGAAAAAAAGCATGGGACAAGACAAAAGATCAACAACGGAAGTAGTTCGAGAGTCTGGCCTTGGTATTGACATACAGATCGACATTTCTATTTCAGTGGGGAACAAGAACTCAAAGTTCTCCATGAGAACAAGACTTTAGTAAGAGGAAGGAGTTTTCTGTATTCATACTATCAGTGTACTGCAAGCTACTTTAGTCGTCAAATTGATCTCATGCACAAATCAAAGTTTCAGGTCTACGCCCGCCTCAGTACAGCCATCAATTTAGGAGAGCGATGGGTGACTCTATAATCCGTGCCGGGCTCGAAAAGGGCGGATAGACTTTCAAGACCTCCTGTAGCATTAAGTACTTTAATATTGGACATAGTTGGCCGTCTAAAGATGACTGCATTTTTATGGATTCTAGACTTATGCTTTTCGTGGGGCTCATCAGCGGCTACATTAATCTTATATGGCTCAGCTCATAACCATGATTAACAAAAGTCCGAGGCAATCCTGGATCAGCTATATTCCATAGTAGAAGATGCTATCTTCAACCGTAGATCCCAATCTCCAGAGTATACCAAACAAGACTACTAAATACGCGACATATCTAATATATTACCTGCCTCCCGTATTGGGCTTTTGTTGTTTCTTTTTTTCATCCCAAAGAGAAGCTACTCATAATAATAGTATAAACTACAGGCTTTTGTCACCAGCCAGCAATGTTATCTTTAGGACAACAGCGCCTTCTGCACAATTAGTGGTGCTATTGCAATCTCAATATATTGGATCAGGCTCTAATATAGCGTTCAATACCATAACTGTGAAAGATTTACCCAAACTCGAAGATACTACTCTGCCTTATCGGCGATCAATAGACCCCAAGGGACGGTGGAAGCTGTTCTCGTGACTTCTTTGACCCCTCCGCGAGTGATTTAGGAACAGAATAAAGACTAAAAGTGGGATTGGAGTCCCAAACTCGCCGATTACTAAAACAACGAGGTTAGAGACCACGTGAGTTGTAGGTTTACAAGAGAGAAACATACCCATCCTTCTCCAGAACCAACCTGAAGGTATGCGAAGTTCTCCGTTCTCATTATGGGGGAAGCCATCCGAGTTAACAGCAAAGAGGCTCGTCATCAATGACAGAGGCGTCTAAGACCCGCTTATTTAGAGATCATATTCGGCTGGTTGCTTCGGTCGAAATAAACTTACAAAAATAACGGTGACAATAGTAAATGGTAGGATGATGAAATTCATAAAACGAGCCGCCTCCCCCTCTTTTATTGCCGCTTGGGCCAGCATTGCCTGAGTTATGTTGCTGAGCTGGTTGAATCATCAAAGGGTCAGCCAAAGTCAGGCTGTCCGGCAAAGGCTTGCCTAATATGCGATCGAATACATTTTGAACTTACACTGTCAGTCGTCTCAGCAGCCTCGCTATCCATTACTCCAATCCGCGTTATTGTGTTTTCTAGTTCTGACACAAGCCCGCGAATGTATTCCGAGTCGGCGGATGTCTTCGCTTGCTGTGGTGCAAGAACCTTGGAAAATTGCTTGACCACTTTCAACTGGCTGGTAAAGACGTTACGGATCAGGCGTAGCTCGTCGCGAATGTCCTTAACACGCCAGGTGCAGTTGATAGCTCTGTTAGCTTGTTTTGAATCCCACTCGTTCTCGGCAAAATTGTTGTAGAAAGTGGCTTCTTCGTCAGCCTTTTGTAGTAGAACAGAGTTAACAGTAGTCGGTTCAGCGGATTCTGTCGGTAACACACCTCAGAGGCTATCTCACTTTCAAATACATCAAGTATATGTTCACCAAGCCCGGCCCGTCTAAACCTTTCTGGAAATCTGATTGTTTCCTGCACGACATGCTTCATAAGGTCGTCAACGTCGGAAATCCTATTTAAGCTGCTTCGCTTGATGGTTTCAAGCAAGTCATCTGCCATGCACTTGTTCCTGCGCGAAGGTATCGCAGCGAGAATAGTATCTTTCAAGATAGATTCGTCAGTGTAAACAACAGAGTACAGGAGGAAGTGGTTACCGTCATGTAATTTCCATAGCCAAAGCTGCCGAACCATCAGCCATTTTGGACCGCGGTCCTTGCGATTCCCTTGCATCCCAATCGAATTGCCGGCCCTTTCGCCACCACTGACTCCCTCTGTGCGGCCAGAAGTTGATCCTGCCGCCTTTTTGTCCTCATAGCTTTCGGCACGTTTTCTCACTTTACGAAGTAAAGTTGCCAGTTTGGAAAACGGATTCCGAACCATCCAGTCTAGTAAATCTTGCTGTAATTGTGTAGAGTGCTGTTTCTTCGACCATCTGTAAATGACTTGGTTCTCCTTGCATCGCAATTTCGACACACTCTCGGCGTTGATAGAAGTCTGGTCTAAGGTTTGTGGCATCTGTACTCCATCAAAACTAGTAAAAGGGGAGTAGGCTTCTCCACCTCGCGTTGTTGTGGAAGAATAAAAGTTCTCCACCTCAATATCTATAAACGGGATCTAAGTATAATCGAGTTAAATAAGCCCCACCAACTAAAAGTAAAACGCGTACCGTAAGAGATACTATTGATCCGGCTTTAGTGTTCTCGCCATGTTCATTCTTAGACAATATTGGGGCATTTTGGCTGATCCTCTTTTTCCTGGTTAGTGTCACTATGCATTTGTGTTCGGGCAGACATTTTAATTTTACGACTTACAAAGGCATGGGGTTCCCTGATGCGAGAAACATTGCTTCTCATGTTGCGGACCTTCATATTGTCGTCGAAAAATCTCCAAGAGATGGCGTCGACGTCAAAATTGTCTCCAATAAAGTCCTATTTCTCGTTAGAAAATTACAAGTTCAAACAGCCATTAGACATAGTTCTACCCACTCTCATCCACGTAATCTGTTAGAAGAAAGATATTAGCCGACAGCTGATTATAGAGTACCCAGGTGGTAGTATCTCACATTATTTGCGGAGAAATTCACCCATTTCCATGAATCTTTGGCTAGCGGGATGCTACTCTTGATATCTGCTGCTTCCCAAGTTTTGGATTTCTGCTGAAGTTTTTGTTCATCTTGGTCTGAGCCCCTGGTTGATCCTACAAGATCATCCCAGGCGGATTGATATTCCTTCTCGCACTGAGCAACAAACGTTATGTTTTCTGGTCGGTTTGTTGCATAAAGCACCTCAGAAACGAACCTGTCTATCGCGGTCCATTGAAACGGATTCCTGTTATCAGCGGCGGTATTGTTTTGTTGTTAGCGACAATAGACAACGGACTTTTCGCATATCGCCATCCTAGCTTTAGGAATTTGTTCTCGTCTTTGTAAAAACTTCCCCGAATTATCAGGTAGTTCCGGACTGGTCGTTTGGATTTCACGGAACAAAATAGCCATGCGCCTCCAAAATTCTTCTGATCCGTGGTGATCCAAGAAAGTCCGTCTTGGGATCTTTCCGTCATGATTTAGGATTTCCAGATCGGCGCCCTTACGGATCAACTCCTCGATTACATTCTGGATTTGTACTTCACAAGCAGTATGAAGAGGCGAGTTTCCTAGAGGTAGCATCAGATTATGTATTCATAAGGAGAAAAGAGCCAGGTGTTGACGTAACCGGGATCTAAAGCTTCATTCAGATTACATACCATTTATGTCTTTTGTGTTCACTTCTGCTCCAGCCTCCAGAAGCTTATACAAGATGGGAACGACCGGCTTACATTCGATGTCCATGATTTTCGAGTGGAGGGCTGTTGCAAGCCCATGATGAAGGGGAGTCCTGAATCTCCCATCGAAAGCATTTATATCGGCGCCATGTCGATACAACAA
The DNA here is from genome assembly GCA_013396255.1 of Fusarium sp. NRRL 25303. NCBI lineage: Eukaryota > Fungi > Ascomycota > Sordariomycetes > Hypocreales > Nectriaceae > Fusarium > Fusarium sp. NRRL 25303. The sequence goes on along the minus strand of JAAOAY010000559.1, from coordinate 38,325 downwards.
GCCAAAGATTTTCAAATGCCGATCTAGGTCATCAGTATTAATCGATTCGCTAACCAAAACGTCATCCTCAACCAAATGCCAATCGTCAACCAAGGTATGCAATGCTGTCTTGGATAATCCGTCTTCAGCATTGATGTAGGCGTGCGGTGATGTAGAGGAACCCCCTTCGAGGATATTGAGTATAAGTTCAACGTCTAGGATTAGCACTGCCCTATGGAGAGCTGTTCTTTTCCAGTCCCCGTTCTGTATGTGCAGTTTTTGGTTACGCTGTGTCAGTAAGTAGCTAACATCTGACTTGTGGCGTCGGTCGATGGCCATCCACAAAATCGAAACTGCGCTGCTACTGCCACCATGTACTCGCAAAAGTTCCTTCTTCATTAATATTCGACTCGAATTTGCCAACTGGTCTGCAATGCTTTCAAGGCGGGCTTTTACTGTTGATTCGTGCTTCTCATACCCAATGGGCCATGTCTTTGCGACATCGGCCTCAATCGCTTTCTGAAGTTTCGTTCTGTGGCGACTAAACAATACCCCTGCCTCCATTTTGCTCAAAGAGGAAGCTGCCTCAGGGTTAGCAGACGAGAAAGTCACTCCGCGGTTGCTTGAGACATTACTAGAGGCTGTGTAAGTTGTGAGATCTTCGAAGATTTTCTGCATATCACCGTTATCACCATAGATGACGGCGTGCCATATTTCATCTTCTTTGCTCAGAACAAGCTTACCCAGAATACTGGCACTTGAATGCTGCCATCTGAACCAAATGACCTCGTACAGCAGGTCTTCGAGGTAAACCAATACTTTAAGCAAGAACGATAGAGCAGAATAAAGATGTAATTTTGAGAATAAAGGCATGTTGATGCCCGCAGAGACAACTGTCGAAAGATGAAAGAAGAAGCTGCAATCTGGTTCGTGTGTTCATGTAGGACACAAGTATTTAAGGTCAAAATAGCGACCATGAGAGCTATCGTTTTCAGTTATCCGCGGGATTTGTTGTCACCCTTGGCTCATCACCCGCAGATATTGTCAGAACTTGGACATTCATGAGCATGTTGGTGTATGCAAATCGAGCTATTAGGAAAGAGTTTTGTATATCCCTGCAGGTGTGGCTTGCGAGACTCAACTACCATAGATAGTGTTCAGCGGGGCTTATTGGCAGGCCTCAAAATGCTTTCAGCTAAAGGGTCACGATGAGATATCTTATTAGGCACAGCATAATGCAATGCAGATCTAGAGGCAATATTAAAAAGACAATTGATTACGGACTGCTTATCAAGCCACCAACCCGTGGCCACTTCCTATGGCTAACGAGGCGCTTCAGCTTACAAACTATCTGATTTGCTGTTGGGGTACAAGATCATGTCAATGCCATTCGATATGCAACAGCATGTGCGGAGCATCTTCTTTAGATATTAGGGCGACATCGTCTAGCTAGCACATAATGCTTGTGCAACCTCATACCAATTTTACTACAGTTTAATTGGCCTCAACTGTTTTTTTCTGTAAGACATGAGATATGACAGCCGAGTTTTTCAGCTTTTCAGCGACCCTGCTTACCGATCGCCACGAGATTATTAGGATGGGGACTCCAAGTTCCGTATCAGAGAAGAGAGGCAAGTTCAGTAAGGTATGCCTTGAAATATAAAACTTACTTTACCGGTATATACTTGGTTATGATAGCTAATGACAGCATCCCCCAAGTAGTTGCCCGCACCATTGCAAAAGACGCAGGTATGTAACAGCGACTCAAGCTGCGCCACTCAGCATTTGAGCCGAAGCTGTAGAGGGGACGGTTGTAGCTGAAAGTGCCGCTGCTACGGCTGATAACCCCTACAGTCCTATCTTATGAGAATGTTAAGATCGGAAAGAGAGAGAAAAGATCCTAATACTCATTAAACAACAAAGTGTTCTAAATCTTAAAAAGCCTATTTAAATAGGCCAACCTTGAATCAATTTAATACGATATACTACTATCCTAACTGAGACTTTATAAAGTCAACCACAGCTTTGACGTCCTCCAGAGCCGTGGGCCCTGTAGGGCTCCAGCCCAACACCTCCATGGTCTTGGCACTCGAGGCAGTATTGTCAGCCATAAGCCCGAATTGAAACCAGCCAAAATGCTCTTGTAACTTCTCTGGCGGAATGCTGACAACGGGAATATCCAACTGTTTGCCAACTTCAGCAGCAATGTCCTCGACTGTGACGCTCTCCTCGGCGACAGCATGGAAAACAGATCCAGGCTCTGCTTTTTCGATAGCCAGGCGATACAATCTGGCCCCATCATCACGATGACCAGCGCACCAATGATTCTGGCCGTCGCCAACATATGCAGAGACGCCCTTCTCAAGTGCGACTTTCACAAAAGGTCCCATGAACCCAGAAACTCCCCCAGCTCCATGCGTCGTAGGAGGAAGTCGAATAACACTAGCTCGAACACCCTGCTTGGCAAAATCGAGACACACTTTCTCAGAAGCCCCACGAGCTGCCGCCATAGGATTGCTCATGTCAGGCTCATCGTCCTCATAGCCAAGTTTTCCTTGAGTGAGCATCATAGTACCCGAAGTAATGACCATGGCGCGATTGCCGCCGGCTTCAACCAAAGCAGAACCCATAGCCGTAATAGCGGCACGATCAATGGCGCAACAGCCGACAAAATCGGCAAAGTTGTGTACAAATGCCAGATGGATGACGGCATCAGATACAGAAGAACCCTTCTTGAGAATTTCCAAGTCCTCAATTGTACCAAAAAGGGCTTCGGCGCCTTGGTTCTTGAGCTGCTCGACTCCTTTGTCGCTGCGGGCTAGGCCGAGTACGGAGTGACCGGCAGCTAATAGCTCTTTGACGACAGCTGAGCCGACAAAGCCTGTTGAGCCTGTAACAAAAACATGCATGATGATAGATCGTTTGGGTAAATAGGGTTAAGATAAAACGATACTTTGAGAAAAGGTTTGAAAGGCTGTCCGTTTACGATCCTGGATGACTCGACCTGGAAGCATTGGTCTCTTCCAGGACAAATGATGGCTTATTATATATCTATCATCTCTCCGCGCGTAATTCTTAGGACTCTCGGGTTCTCGGCAACCTCAACTTTTGCCATAGTGAAAGTTGGTACCAACTGGAGGTAAAGACACCTGGCTGAAGACGATGGTCTTGTTTGACCGGAACATTTTAATCACGGGTGGGACTATCGTTGACCAATCAAAAGGATGCAATCCCGAGGAGAGGTTAGCGAGAATTCTGATTACAGATAAATGAAGATCGTATCACGTCCGTTCCGGACGGAGTTATTAATCTGCCGGAGTTAACAACATGCTAATCTCCGCAGAAACATCCTGTATCGGCTTATCAACATCGAGACCGGCAACAGCGAACGAGAGCCTTTCAAGCAGTTGATTGAATCTTTATCAATTATGTGCTCAGGAACGATCCCAGTCACCAAGACGCCGGGAATACAAAGTCGTCGAAAGTCGCGATTCGGTTGCCGGAATTGCAAGCTGAGAAAAGTGAAGGTAAGTCAATGAGGAGTTTCCTCTACCTCTTCAACCTTTTTTGACTTATCTTGGATGACATAGTGTGATGAATCGAGGCCATGTTGCGTCAAGTGCCAAATTTACGGCGTCGTATGCAACTTCGGGTTCAACGTACCAGATTTCCAGTCACTTGCCGAGGAACGAACCAAGAAAAACAAGCCAAAGCAATTTACTATTCCGTCACCACAGTCGTCTATGGGTAACTGCATATGGGTAACAGATGGGGCAACTTTCTACATGCTCAATGCACATGACCAAGACCTTTTCAATCGTTTCCAGTGCAGAACCTTACACTCCCTGGGCGGGCCAGAGATAGTAGAGATACACAACAGGCACTTGTTGGCATTATCCTTCAAAGTAAGTACAAGCCCAAAGTAGACAAAGGAATAACTTACAATTGCCTTACAGCATCCATTTTTATGGCATGGCATGTTGGCCGTGACGGCTGTCCATGATCGCTACCTTGGAATAACACCAACTCATCGTCGATCATTTTGTGAAACGTACCACTGGTCTCAATGCACTTCATTTTTCAAACAGTCACTGGGCCAGCCTATCAAAGAAGAGCACAAGGATCCTATCTGGGCCGCAGCAAGCACGCTTGGCATCCTAGGCTTCGCGTCTATTAATGCATGTCCCTTGGAGGAAACTTGGCCTCTTGGACCACCAGACTCTTCTGACCTTGAGTGGCTACGACTTGCAGCTGGAAAGATGAGGCTATGGCAATTAGTAGACCCTCTACGAGAAACAAGCATCTTTACGCCGATGGCTGACACGTTTGTTACAATGCATGAGTCCATGCCTATCGAAGGCGTTAATGCTGTACTAGCGGAGCTAAGGCAGCTTTGTGTGCTTGACGAAACTTCTACGGCATATAACAATCCTTATTTTAGGGTTGCACATGGCTTGTCTGAACTGCTAGCAATACCTGTTGGCCAGGCTACACTCGGTAAGGCTATGAAGTTCTCAACCAAGATACGGGGCGAGTTTAAAACTTTCATTGAGCGGAAAGATCCGATAGCCCTTACGCTGTTATACCTGTGGTATACTAGGGCACGTGAATGTAGGTGGTGGATAGACATCCGTGCCACGTATGAGATACCTGCTATTCGTACCTACTTACAGCGGTATTATCAAGATTGGGGACATGTACAAATGCTTCTATCTAGGGTAGAAAAAGGGTCTTTATAACGCTCCAGGTCCTTAGAGGGATGAAATTTGGATAAGGTTAGTATTACACTATCTAAGCTATCTTCATGCGGACAAGATGGAGGAATGCCTTTTGTGATGTATTTTCCTCAGCGACGGCAAGAGAGCCATCTGTTCTGTGAAGTACAGGCTTTGCGAATAGATATATTAGGCAGACTCATCTTGGAGGCTGCATTTCCCAAGAGACTTGATGCTGATCCACAAGAACTTGTTGGTCTCTTTCCTTGGCAGTTGTCGCCAGGGCCCCTGACCCAGCTCCTAATAATAACCATTCCACGGGAGAGCAAGTTCTTCGTGCGACTTTTGCGTGCCATGAAGACACATTGAATGTCTAAAAAGGCCTGATATCAGCCAAGATTTGGGGCTGAGAGACTTGAACGTGATAGTTTCTCCAAACCTACAGGGGCACTTGGGATGAAAACCCCACGTTTCGCATCTTGGCGCCCGCTACTGGATGTCACCCAACCTAGCCAGGGGGTTTCAAGTTTCAGGTGTAGGACAAGCCATTAAGAAGCTGAAATTATGTTGTATAGGCGGCATTGGTGACGAGTCGTGCGTGGCCTCTTATTATCAGCCCATGTTGGAGGCTTCTTGAACATAGCCTGACAACTGACAGTTACTCCGACTCTTATTGTTCAGCATGTTTATTGATCTAGGTTGCTTTCACATAAGTCTTTTTGAGAATGCGATAGCGAATATCTTTGGAAGCTCGGTAGATTTTGCGTTTGTTTATTGTATCAAGTCACCGGCACATCAGCCGTCCTTGGCGATGAGAGACCTATCGCCGCCAGAAACCTTAACCGGGACTCTCCCGGTAACACCGTCACGAAACGACCTGAAGTTTATATCCGTAGCTTATCATTGACTTTGGCATCGTGTAGCTACTAAAGACCCCCGAGCTTCCGTCTGTACGTACTACGTAGAGACTGTCGTTATTTTGGAGTCTAACAATACCAACTCAACACTTTGTAATTTTATCCCCTTTTTAGCTACATATGCCGTCTTGTCATCAGCTGCAGTGTCATGATATGAGAGTCAGCAGCGATATCCGCGCCCCAGCAGCGGCCTCCAAAAACCCTAGCTCAAGACAAATCATCCCAGCTGTTCAATCAAACCCTGAATCTTCTCGCAAATTGACATCGCGCCCGGCAATTTGTTTGCCAAGCCGCGGTTTCAGCAAGACCCACGTCAGCCATGCTGTCGGATATTGGAATCTCAACGGTTTTTGCGTCGTACTGATCGTGGATGTAATGCTACTCTGCAGAGTCAGTTTGAGGTATTATCCAGACAGAGCGAGGTTCAGCTATCGTGGATCCACCGAATTGTCTCACTTAAAGTATTGCTAGTCTACCAGATCGGATTGATGCAACCATTTTCTTAGTCCTGCGTCAGTGCATTTGCAACGGTCAAATGCTGAGTCTCAGGGTAAAGTTATGCCATGGAACTCGGCATTCAATTAGAGTGCAGCTGTGGCTTGGTTTAGTTTTCTTGCTCTCTCGTTCATCCTCGTTCAACCCCTCGCTTACATCCACGCTAAGCTATATACCGTATCGTAATATAACATTAAATTATCCACAATCGCCTTCCGCTCCAATAAAAACATAGTTTCTAGAAGACTACCCCTCGGAGCCGCACCAAACGGTCCACCGGCCTTCCCTCCGCAGAAGCCGGCTATCGGTGCCAGGCAGGGATACGCTCGCTTAGTTTGATTGGCATCCCGCCAAAACTGTCAAGTCTGAAACACAGTAGCGCAAACTATCACGGTAAACCGGCATCAATAACACGATCTTGATATTAGACGGATCGTTGAATGAAACCATCACGGCTGTGCCTTTCGATTTCCCCCTCTTGCTTCTGTGAGTCCAGACCAATCCTGGAGAAATGGCAGTTGGGAAATACAGGGGTTCGGCATTGGAAACAGCTAGGGATCGATGCACTTAGTAAAAACCTCGTCAGCATCGAGGACCTGGTCGGCTCATCAGCAAGGAAATTACTGGATGGTGTTCTGGAATGCTGGTTACATATAAGACTAGACCTGCTCTAACCACCAACGACCATCCAATCTCATCAACACATTCTTTTTTCCAAGCTTTTATTTCTTCATCCATTCATTTACAACAAACGTCATTCGACATTACATTCATTCATTTCTAACAGCAACGCAAACATGTTCGGAAGCTTTTCTACTTACTTCGTCACCCTCTTGGCCGCAGCCTCGACGGCTGCCAACGCCGCTGCTACTTCCAAGAACCCCGTCTACACTGGTCTCGGCACCCGATATGGAGACAGCGATGGCTGCACTGAGGAGGACTGCTGGCAGAAGGGTGCCTGCAGTTTTGTCGGCTACGACCTGCCCGCTGGCATTGACGGAACCACCTGTGTCTCTGAGGATATCTGGAAGGATGGTGCCAACTGCGGTGGATGCATCCAGGTCTCCTACAAGGGCAAGTCCCTCAAGATCATGGTAAGTTCAAGTAGACGCAGTGATGTAAATATGTGGGTATTAACTGGTACAGGTCACCAACAAGACTGGCGGCGACAAGAACCATCTCGACATGACCCCCGCGACCTGGTCCAAACTCACCAACGGCATGACCGGCGGCGGCGTCGACGGCATCAAGTGGAAGTGGATTGCCTGCCCTCTCAAGTCCCCTCTCCAGGTCCACATGCACGGTGGCGCCTCCAAGTACTGGTTCGCCGCTACCATCGAGAACATCACCCACCGCGTCAAGGCCGTCGAGGTCAGCAGCGACAACGGCAAGACCTGGAAGGCCACCTCTCTCAAGGACCCCAACATGTGGATCCTCAAGGGCACGCTGCCCAACGACACTGCCTGGGTCCGCGTCACCAGCGTCAACAACAAGAAGGTCATCGTCAAGAACGTTGCCCTCAAGTCTGGAGTCGTCACCAAGGGTACTTCCAACTTTTAAGGGTATTGGGTAGCATAGTGGAGTGGAGGCAGGGCTAGAGGCTCTGAAGCTGTTTTATTCATTGTGTGTGTTGAGAGTGTCAAGCTGGCCTTTATGGTTCATATGAAAAAGTTTCTTGTGTATATATTCTGCTGAGATGGACGCTAGAGGTATCTCTCGGCCCAATAATATGAACCATATCTAATCACTGATCTGTCACTGAATACTGAATTGAGAACTGTGTGATCCTCGCATTGAGAAGGGGATTGCTACAGCTAATAACGCTCATACCTTCTCGGATATACTCATAAAATATGCCTTCCTCCATACCTCGTCCTTTCGTCAGTCCTATCTTCGCCAAACCATCCCAACCACTCTAACGAGTCTCAATCTCAGTAGCACGAGGTCCCTTAGAATCCACCTCTGTCATCATAACACCCCTCTCCTTCATATCAGCCCTAGCAACCTCACCGACATCAACCGCATCGCCATCGAAGTACTTGGCGATTTCTTCCATGGGCGTGTAGCGGGTCTCGATAAGGAAGAAGTAAATAACATATACCTCGAAACCGAGGAACACGCAGTAGATGGTGTAATACTTCCAGCCCATAGCATCAAGAGCAATGCCGTTGATGTACTGGTTGAAGAAGAGCGCAGCGGTGACACAGAAGTTGAGCCATGTGAAACCCTTGGCTCGAAGACCATAGGGCAGAATCTCAGTGGTGTAGTTGGCCATGAGACCAGACCTGTAGACTGTTAGCCTTGGAGGAGGGACATGTTAGAGGGGGGAGCTCACTTGATGTCGTAGAAGAGACCATAGATAAAGGTCAGCGCCACAAAGGCGTAGCCAAGAGCCTTGTTGGGGTCGATATCATATCGAGCCGAGACAATGGTCCAGAAGGTGAAGATGACGCAAGTTCCGATAGTCGAGGTGAGATAGATAGGTCGACGACCGAAAATATCAATGAAGAAAGCAAAGGCTGTGTTGATGATCAAACCCTGTGTCTTCATACCCGCATTGATACCAAGCTGAGTCTCAGCCTTGGTAATACCGACAGCATCCATGATACCCTTGAGGTAGTAAGAGATCAGACCGTTGCCACTCCACTGACTGAAGAAACCAAGGGCAGTGATGAGGCCGATTCTCTTGCGATTACCGGGAGTCTTGAGGAAGTCGACCCAGGCTGTCTGTCCAACTTCTTTGTCGAGGGCGATGGCGGCCTTGATTTCGCTGAACTCGAGCTGGACGAATTCATCATCGGGGTCATCCTCTGCGTGGTAGTGGGTGAGGACCTTGAGGGCTTCGTCGTGCTTGTCCTTGCTGAGGAGCCAACGGGGACTCTCGGGCATCCAGAAGATTCCGACAAGGATGATGACACTGCAGATGGATTGCAGAAGGCTAGGAAGTCTCCAGGACCAGTTGCTCTGATGCAATGTCAGTATCCAGGCATATTTTTCTTCGCCGTGCGAGAGTACACACCTTGATCTGAAGGGTACCGTATGTGACCCAACTAGAAATGAAAGCACCAGAGTGGTAAGAAGCACCGCTCAACGTCACGAGAATAGCACGATCCTGGGGATGCGCAATCTCAGCGATGAGAAGAGGCGCCGACCCAAGAACGATGCAATCACCAAAACCCAGGATGATACGCGCAGCAACAAACATGCCAAAGTTCTGAGCCCCAGCTTGAAGGCCAACAGCGAGCAGCATGAGAATGCAACCGATCTGCACACCAACCTTGCGGCCAGCCCAATCGACCAGATAAGGCACAACAAAAAGACCAATAAGAGAACCAAGACTCATAGAGGCGTTGAAAAGACCGAGGATGGAGCCTCGTGGGTGGTTGAAGTACTCTTGCCAGTAGGAGAGGGTCTGAAGACCGTTCATCATGGAACCTGATCATGTTAGCAAGCCGTATAAGCGAAGCCGTAATGCAGTGAAGCTTACCGTCGAAACCATTGGCAGTGTTGGTAAGAATGAGAATAATGATGTAAAAGTACAAAATGCGCATGTTGGACCTCTTCCACCAAGGCACACGAGCAAATTCCTTGCCAGCAAAGAAGAAATGCCCTTTGGCTGGCTTATCTGGAATGACCTTTTGGGTCCGCTGAGGAGGAGTGAGAAGACCCATGATGCCTGTAGCTTTCACCCGTATCAGTAGGTGAAGATCTGAGAAGAAATCAACACTGGGGAGAAGCGGTAGCTTTATATGACTGACTCAGAGACAGACGATCTAAGAGCTTAAAACCAACAGACCGTTCCAGGGACCCTCCACGCTCAGCCATTGGCTCGGCTTACCCCAAATTGAAGCTTGTTTCCCCCGCATGTCTTTATCCGAGCTACGAGGAGCGAAAATCCTCCCCATGGGGAATCTACATGTCCAATTGGCGTAAACCGGTTAATTTCTGTGATAGACACGCGCGGGTGTAGAGGTTAATTAGCCTGTTGGGCTTGAGCGGTTAAATGTTAGGCTGAAAGCTTAATCAAGGACCAACAGTAATTAGAGTCATGTGTCAGAGAGTCACGATGGGCCATGCATTTCACACCAATAGGCTGGAACCGGATATACAAAGCTCAGCGTAGCCGAACCGAGCTCAATCTTAATTGACTTGGCGTGCTTGTCTACTCTACCTGCAGATCGACGACTTCAACCGTGACACTCTCCTGCGCCAAGGCAAACACGCCGATAACGGGACCTACAAAGTCTGGGCCCGTCATATCGAGCGTGTCAAGCGTCGCAACATGCTCCCACTCTGTACCGGCTGTGTAGAATACCCGATATTCCTTCTCAGTGTACTCAAAGCGGAATTGCATGGTGTCAACATCCCTGTCCAGCGCGCGCAGTTCCGTCTCTTTGAGATCCTTGGCGTTGTTGACGAATTCGTAGACTACCACTCTTTCAGCGGTGTCGTAAAAGACCCGCAAATAACGGTGCTCATCTTTGTAAACTGCCAGCCCAGTCTTGACCTTTGACAATGCGTTGACCTTGAATGTAGCGCTGCTTTGACCTGCGTGCAGACGCTGTCGCTTACCCACAAAACTGGGTGATTCATGTGGATGCGACAGATCGGTGGGCGATGATGTTACACTGATCGTCTTGCTTCCGCTGTCAATCTTGTAGTTCTCCAAAACTGGGTCTCGGATGTACAGGAAATCCACGCCCTCCACAGCCGTCAATCCCTGCTCTGCGTTTGCGCTGGCGAGCCGGGATGTGTTGATTTCAGCCTCGACGGATTCAAGACGGAGCCAATCGTCGGTCCACTTTGCGGGTGTGAGATGTGACTCTCGTCCCATGTTGTATCTTCCGTCTTTATCTCTGCGGACTCCGAGAAGGACGCCCCACCATTGACCGTTCTCGTCTTCAAAGGCATCGCAGTGGCCTGTGTGACGAATGTACATGTCTTTGCTTGCCGGGACTAAGATTGGATTCTCAGGGCATGGCTCGTAAGGACCCCAAACATCGCGGGATCTGGCCATAGTGATCATGTGGTCCTCGTGGGTTCCTCCCTCCGAAATCATGAGGCAGTACCAGCCGTTTCGCTTGTAGATATGCGGGCCCTCTGGGTAAACGCCGCCTGTACCCTCCCAGAGGATCTTCTCTTCAGACAACTTCTTGCCCGTTGCGATATCAATCTCAAATTGAGCGATCCTGGTGTATGGGCCAGGCGACTTGGAGCCCTGGATATACGTCTTTCCATCATCGTCAAATAAGATGCTGGGATCAATACCGTCAAAGTCATACCAGATCAAGTCGTTCCATTGGCCTGACCAGATATCATTCGTCGTAGCAATAAAGTTCTGCAGAGCATAACGAGTATCCTCCGTCGCTCTCACGACGTTCGTGCAAACAACGTAGAAAGTACCATTGTTGTACCGAATTGTTGGTGCAAAAAGACCACCAGTCGCGAGCATGACTTCTCCAACATCTGGCATACGGTTCACTTCAGTGTCTGACCGTTTCAGAACAACCTGTCCCGGTCTACTAATAACATTTCCTACATCCGTCAGCAACAATACACACAATAAGACATGGGGCACCTACCTATGTGCTTCCACGACACAAGATCCTTGGATGCGTAGACGGGAATACCAGGGAACATGTGAAAAGTGGAGTTGACTAGAAAGTACCACTCGCCAACCTTGACGATGGACGGATCGGGCGAGAAGCCAGGGATGATGGGGTTGGAGGGGGACATTGTGGCTGTCTCTGATTTGTGTTGTGCAAGCTTGACCTTTTCGAGATGGCAGTTGGTATCGGCAGCTGAGTTGATACTTATGTTCCCGCACATCATGGGCAAATGCATGTTGGTGATATCCGGCTGGGCTGAATGTATTTATCCGCCCAATCGGGTGACGTTGGATTGAGGGGACGGAGCTTGAGGAGGTAGTCTTATCGACCCATTGGAGACAACGCGTGGATTTTTGTACAATAGTGCCCTGCCTTGTTAAACTGTTAGTGCGGGGTGATGGTATGACATTATTTTATCAGCGGCACAACGTGTGTGTTGGGTACTGAGGTATGATGTCTCTTTAGTAAAGGAGGTGGGGCTTGAAGACTGTAATGATTTTTAGCTTACCCTGTAACTATCACCTAACTATATTAGATAAACTAATATCGCTGGCATTTATCAGTTACTGGCCAAAGTATTTATCAAGTTAAATTATCGTTATTCACCTAGAATAGTTTTAATAGGATACCGTTTGTAAACAACCATTAGTTATATCACAAGATCGTAACACATTGCATTAGCATTTTTGAACCATTCAAGTGATGCCTAAATGGCCGCGTCACTTTATTGTTACGAGACCATGTGTATATTTCTCTTCAGGTTAAGCAGTTCTTTAAGATCGTTGATAATATTCTACCCGATTCAAAGTGCTCTATCTTCGAAATATTCCTCACCATGCCTTTAATCGAAGCGCATATTTCCACTTCATCCACGGTCTTTGACTTGGAATCGGAACACGACCATACCATTACTATCGATCTTTTCCTCCAGCATAACCACCCAATCACGTTCCCAACTCAAAATCTACGTCTTTTCGAGTCCCCTATAAATAAAGGTGGTCTGACCTTCACTGATATCGAGACTGGGGCTGAGGCTCGTCGAAACACAATCTTTATCTGCGGGCCCGGTCACGAAGGGTCTTTGCGCGAGGACAACAAAGGGTGTTTCCTTACACTACATCCGGGACAGAAATATACAATACAAGCATCTATATCACGCGTGGAAAGTGGAGTAGGACGCATCCAGCTCCCGCCGGGAAGCACAACCAAAGAACACAGGGAGGCAATCGAAGCGCAACCTAAGGTTTGGAAATGGTGGAAGGCGGGGAATCTGGAGAACAGTAAGACTTATAGTGTCGGGATTGATAAGGAAGCTACCATAACGAAATGGTTTGAAGGGAGTACGGCAGATCTCCTTCGTAAGCCGTTGTCTGAGCGGACGGATGAAAAAATGAAGAAAGAGATGGTCGTGATCAATGTAACTCAGCCGGCTGAGTTCACTATGAAGAGGCCTGATTCTGACGGGAGTCTGGACTGGCCTTAGGCTTCCTTTGACAGTATCTTTTACTAGCTCACCCTCATGCTCACACCTACTGTCTCTCGTTCATCTTTCTGTTAGTCCTAGTCAGAGTCTTTATTGTTTTAGCAGAGACCTCGTTTCTCCACATGAGTAGATTGAAAAAGTGAAATTGGCATGAGGGAAGCCAATTAAGAATAAATGAAGCCTTAATAACCTCCTTCTACGACTGGAGAGTAACCTGGATCTTTCCGACCCTGCCGACATAGCCCATACAATCAACATAGAGGGTAGACCAAGCCCCACCAACTGTCGACGCCTGGCGTGCAGCTCTATCTGAGCTTGGCGACACCAAAGAACGAGCTTGGCAAAAAGGCAGAGGTCAAATCCTCGGGGCTTGAGAGCTCATGTTTGAGAGCTCATGCTTGTTATAGGCTGTGAGCCAATCGGGTGGTGTTGGCCTCATTCATATTGGCAACGATCTGGGTGAAAGAACGTCAGTCTCCATCCTCGCGGCTTATTAAAAAACAGGATCTATTGCTAATTATACCGGCGGGACTGACAATGCTTGATCTATTTGTTTTGCCATATCTCAGGTGGCTTATTGCTTATTCCAGGAACAAAGTCCCTTTTCATCAACGACCTTGTTAGCTCACTGGGGCTGAGATACCCCTGCCCGTAGACCATCTCAACTGCGTTAGATGCGCGTTAGATGCAAGGTACACATCATCAGCCCCACACACTGGCGGATTTAATCACTCTAGACTTCGATAACCTCTGAAACTATTGGCATTAGCGCGGCGCCAACGAGTAATTCGCGTCCAGCCAACACCACCTTCGGAGCGTTTTGGACAATTTGACAGCGGGCTTTAAAAAGGAGGCGCCACGCCCAAATACCGTTGAATCGGTTTTGCGTTCTGCAACCTTACATTCGTTTAACTGCGCTGTCTCAGTCGCTGCCGCTCGTTTAATCAATAGCAAAAATGGTTCGCTATTCTATCCTCGCTGTGGCGCTCGCCATCCTTGGAGCTGAAGCAGGCCCCTGCCGACCCACGACCGTGACGACCGTTGCTGAGGCTTCTTCGACAATCGCTTCCGACACGACTGTTACGACCTTGGCTACCACTACAACGACTGCCCTTGTGGAGACCACTTCTACTGCCGTCGCTGAGACCACGACGACTACCGAAGCGCCCGCCTGCGTCGAAACCCAGGTCGTCGTCAACCCCGGCTTCGATGACAGCGCCAGCAGTAAATCACCTTGGTTCGGCGACGGCTCGATCATCACCGACGGCGCCAATTCCGCCCCCAATGCCATGTAAGTCCCACTACCTCTCTGCATCTCGCCTGTGCTAATAGCACTCCAGCTCTTTCGTCTTCTCAAACGGCGGCGGCAGCGCGCAGATTTCCCAGACTCTGACCCATCTCGACGGCACCTACCGACTATCATACAACTGGGGCGTCTTCTCCGGCGTTAACGTCGGCGCAGGCTTCTCGTGCAGCATCGCTCCCCAGGTCGGAGACGATACACTCATGCCTATTTATCCCGACGGCTACACCGGTTGGACTTCGGAGAGCAAGACTTGGTCAAGCGGAAGCAACGCTGTTGCTCAGGCTGACCTGTCGCTTATCTTGCAGTGCTCTGGGGAGTATGATCAGCTTACGATCAATATTGATGACATCACATTCACAAAGCTCTGCGGTCCCCAGGCTAGTTAAGAGCTGTGCCAAGCTCTCCGGCCAAGGACGCTATAGACGATGAACATTATGTCACATATTAAATACTCGTGCGAGGATCTAACTCTGCGCCTCATATATTCCTTTCGTTTTTAGACGGAGTGATGCGTCTAGATGAGTTACTACTTATACATACCATATTAATGAATGGCATGAATCCATCTAACCACTGGTCCAGACCATCAGGTCCCAAATAAGATCCTAGAAATGAGCAAAAGATTATATAAATCTCTCCGTTATACGGACCGACAGGGACTTGTCCTCTCCGTATTTACGTCATCAAGCGACTGTGAGCAGCCTGATTGAGCCGCACAGCTGACACCGTCTTACTGCCAAGACACCATGATCTCCTGTTGCAAGATCTCGATGTTTGTTTTCTTCTAGCTGTTCAAGGCTTACGTTAGTCTTGTTTGTAATTTTCAAACGTAATCAACCCTATTGGACGTGGGAGGTAGAATCCAAGAAAGGTAATAGAGTGCTTCATCTGATAGTTTCTAACCTTGATGTGATGGATCCTTCGTCATCTTAGAACGCCATAAGCTTACATAGGATATCCCATGACTTGGACTTGCGGGGGAGTAAGCAATATTGTAAATCATCGTGATTCCTTGGTCCGCGGACGAGAGCTAATTAGCCGTCGGTAACTAGAGTACCTGATTGAGTATAAATGTAGTGAGTAGCTCATTGCCTGCTATTCCCGTCTTCTCAGAAAGAGTTCGGGTCTGATCGAATCTCTCAGTTAGAATGAAGACGCTTCAGTATTATCTCTATACATCTCTATTCGTAGGGAGCTGTCTCGCAGCTCGCGGAGGCCACTGTCCACCACTGGGCCCTGTCCTCCCTGCACCTGTTCACCCGTCCACCCATTCTTCAGTCAAGTCAGCAGTAGCTGCTATCCAAGCGAGACTTGAAGAAGAGACGGCGCCTTTCAATCTGTCTTCCATAGCAGTTGCCATAAAATCAACCCACGAAGATGACTATCTACTCGAATTCGCCAGTACGCCTCCAAAGGTTGACCCTCGTGGGGTTGATAAAGTAGACTCCGATACGGTCTTCCGCTTGGCCAGTCTGTCAAAAGTCTTCCCCGTGCTGGCCTTGTTGAAACTCCACAAGGTTGATCTTGACGACGCTGTTACGAAATACGTTCCTGAACTTCGCGCACTGAACAAACAAGCTCGAAAGCAAGATGCTGTTTGGGCGGTTGACTGGGATCAAGTCACTATTGGTGCATTGGCGTCTCATATTGGCGGTATACCAGCTGACTGTAGGTATGTGACTGACCAAGAACGAATATTGTGCTGATTTATCTAGTGGTAACTGATGTCGAGCCTTATGGAGACTGGACGAAGCTTGGCTACCCGCCCCCTGACTCATCTAAAAGCCTCAACTGCTCTGGTCTTCTAGGTCTCCCGGAGTGCACAAAAGAAGGTAAGATCTCATGTTTGGTGGTTGAGAAGTGCTAATTAGACAGATTTCTTTCGACGTTTCGGCGAGAGGCCTCCTGTGTACGCACCCTACGCCGTAAACCCAGTTTACTCAAACGTGGGGTTCGCTATAATGGGTTGGGTCATTGAAAAGGTTAGTGGTATGCCTTCTGGAGACTTCATCAAGAAAGAAATATGGGATCCTACCGGAATGAAACATACGTTTGACTCAAAACCCGATGACTCCTTGGGCTTCATCCCCCTTGATGATGAGTGGTGGAACGCAACCCTTGGCTATGGTGATCCGTAAGTTTGCCTCGGTACTATAAATAATGTGACGAACACTGATCAGTTCAATTAGTGCCGGAGAGTATTACTCTTCTCTTAATGATATAATGGCTTTTGGGGATAGCATCCTCAAGAGCAAGCTTCTTAGTCCGGCTGAGACAAGAAAGTGGCTGAAGCCTGCTACGAGCACCTCATCAAGAGGTATTTTGCTTGGAGAACCCTGGGAAATCTTCCATGCCGATAACGTCACCAAAGACGGTCGCCTTATTGAGTTCTACACCAAGGCCGGTGATATCACCACGTATCACTCTCTCATGGTGTTGATCCCAGACTACAACCTGACCATCACCCTTTTCAACGCTGGTCCTGAAGTCAGCGGTGGTCTTCTTCAGACCCTCTTCACAGAGATCGCAAAAGAATTGCTCCCCGCTGTTGAAGAAGCTGGTAAGGACGAAGCCGCCAAGATTTATGGCGGTACATACAGCGATGATAAGACGAACTCTACTCTTACTCTCTCCGTCGATGATGAACCTGGTTTTTCCATCACGAACTGGACCGTCAGAGGCATTGATATTGCAGGCACATATCTCAGCATTGGGCTGCCACCAACCTTTCCAACGCCCCCTGGACAAGTCCGCTTCCGCTTGTACCCTACTGGCCTGCAGAGCGATACAGAGTCATCTTGGCGAATGATGTTCACTGCTGGGTCAGAAGAGGATAATGAGGAAGCAAATGCGCTATTGGCGTGGCCCGACGGCAACTGTAATACCTGGGCGTCTTTGGATCGCATTGTGTACCAACTTTTATCACATGATCATTTTGTGTTTACCGAGTCTCGGAAGGGTAGTGATAGGACAGTTGAGAAGCTTGAACTTGTTGGTTATAGGGTTGAGTTGCGGAAGGACGACTGAGATGATAGAAGCCATGAGCGCAGGTTGGTATGAAGCTTATGCACGGAAAGGCTAGCAGAAAGACCGGTGGCTCAGATAAATAGTCCGTTATATTACATTGAAAGGACAAAATACTTCGTATATAGATGACACTATGAAAGGGCTAGCTGCTATAGGTTGATCTGATTTTATTCTCCATCCATTCGGCCCCCTGGATGAGCTGATAATCTTTCTCGCAATTTTGATTCCATGTGCATTCTGCTACCATCAATGGCTCCTCCATCAAGAGGATGGATAGTCAACCTCGATAGGCTGAGAAGGCACCAACGTAGCCAGTGACAAATGCGGCCAGGTCAACCCATTAAAATTAAGGTTGACAGTCTGCGAGTACTGAATCTGTGTGTAAGTCACAGGAATCGTCTTGGGACCAGTGACAGGACCAGGAGGCGTGACAGAGAATGTCGGAAGCGGAGGCGTTGTCTTGCCCTGAGCCGGCTTATAGGCTGGCTGTAGGAGGAGAGGCTTTCCAGGCTTGTAGTTTTGGACTGTGATCTCAGACTTAATAGTCTCAACCCAGAAGGTAGACTCCATCTGCACAGCATCCGCATTGGGGCCCTGGCTACTCGCTCCGACAAGGAAAGCGATGTTTGCTGTTCCACCGCCTGGCGTTGGTGCGAACTGGGTAGAGACCGTGAAAGTGTTGGTCTCGGTGATGTTCAGCTGACTGTTGATGTCGAGAAGGATCTGGATTGGGTTGTCAAGAATAGCCTGGGTGATAGTTCCTTGTTCAATGAAGAGAGTGAGATCCTGAGGTAGACGAGCCGTGTTATTAAGAGAGGCCGTCTGACTAGGCTTGACCTGGATTTCGCCCGGGTTTCCAATCACAAAAGGATTGATTGGTCGCTTGCTGATTTGTGGTGGTCCCGGAGTTACGTCTGGAGGGCTACCCTGTGCGTTGATGGTAGTCCCATGAGGAATAGAACCAAGACGGACAAGCGTGTTTCCCTCCACGGGATTATTCTTGGTCTGAGGAACATTCAACCAAAAGCCAGTCTCAGTGTGAATACCTGTCTTGGTACCATCACCTCTTCCTGTGGCAGTGTTGGTAACATCATTGACAGTCTGGAGATACGTGACGCCATTGATGATAATGTCATTCTGCTGCTCAAGACCGCGATTGGGGACTTTTCCCAACGGTTGAGAGAATACGAGATCCTCTTGCGTCAGATTGAGTTCGAGAACTGAGACATTGGGAGGAGAGGGAGGGGCAGGGAGGACGGGATTTGTGAAAGTGGTGGTAGTGGGGGCGACAGAGTTTGGTCGGAAGATGTTGTTGAAGCCAGTTCCGGTCCAGGCTCCAGTGAAGCTGCTCAAGATGCCCAGAGGAGGATCAGGGTCATCTCTTGGGGGAGGAGGGGTAGGATCAAAGTTGACTTCGTCGTATTGGAAATCTACGCCGAGATGAATACCAGCACGTGACGATTCTTTGGTAGGAGCCATTATGCGCTTCGTGTAATTTTTTGACGATTGTTTGAATGTGTTGGGTGTGTTTGGACTTCTTGGCGAGGAATATGGACTTTGCGCAGTAGACACTGACTGATCTTATACTGGCGAAGAAGTAGTTCCTTGTCAGCACTCTGCCGGTTCAGATCAATGCCAACCATTCGATCTGCAATGAGATTTCACATGCCTTGTCGCAGACAATCTATGCTACAACTGTACAAGCTCACCTCAACAGCCAACTGAACGCAGTAAGGCTCTTCATCCGTTGCCATACCACCCAGTGGCAACGTTCACATCACAAAGACAAATTCACTTCCAACATGACGCGGCAGAAGCACGCTAATACGTTCACATATCTCAACTCGGATGATCGTCCAATATTTCGATTCAGTGGCTGACTGAAAACGGTCTCAACTTAGCCTCCCGTCCAGTAAGAACTCTCGAATTTGCAAGCTGAACACCTGTGGCTTACCGGCACGTCAACTTCCCCGCAGCCAAGAATGAGGGCGGGGTTGAATTCTTGAGCCTGTCACTGGCCGCGGCCCGTCCCGATGAGTCTAGACTGGGCGAGTTGGTGTATCACATACCTGCAATGAAACGGGCACTCAGCCCGTTTTTGCTTGCGCATCTTGATGTTACATGTGAGATGGGAGCTGAAAATATTGGAATGCAGGTTTGCATTTTGGGATACTCAGCTGAGTGATTTGGCGGCCTGTGCGACTTCACATGTTGAAATGGCCTCTCATCAAAGCCCGGACAGCGGGTATAAAGAACAGACCTCAAATCAGCTACCTTGGTTCCGCATCCCCCATCAATCCGCCAGTTCAATCTTTTTCTTCTCTCTTCTGTAATTATCACCAAAATGGAGCCATCTTTCCAAGGCAACCAATTCTTTCCTGGCACAGCTGCCTACAAGCGTGCCAATGACATCTACGCCACCTCCACCTATGGCGTCAGTCGCGACATGAACCCCTCCGAGATCCTCCAACCTGCAAGTATCGAGGATATACAACAAGTTGTCAAAGCGGCTGCCAGAATGGGCAAGCCACTTGCTATCAGATCTGGTGGTCATCAATATAGCGGTGCATCGTCCACTGGCTCCCAGGGCATCCAACTAGACTTGAAGCCTACTTTCCGTCGTCCCAACATTGATCTCAATATCCTCAGGCAAAATGGCAAGGTCTACCTACGATCTAGTGTCAGCTGGCAACTCACCGAGATCTTTGACTTTCTCAAAGATAACGGTGTTTTCATGCCAACTGGCCAGTGCTCTACTGTCTGTCTTGGTGGACACGTTCAGACTGGCGGTTACGGCATGCTTGCGCGATCATTCGGTCTTCTTGGAGATTGGGTTCGTGAGCTTGAGATTGTCGACTATAAAGGAGATGTAGTCAAGGTCACCAAAGACTCCCATACAGATCTATTTTACGGTTTTCTTGGTGGCAGTCCGGGCAATCTTGGTGTCCTGACACACTTTAAGGTCGAAGTTCAGGATGACAAGAATCATCAGGGCTCCAAGGGTCTTTGGGTTGGTTTTGCTTACAAGGAGGAGACACTCAAGGCTTTACTCGATATTCTTGTCCAGAAGGGAGAGGATCCCAAGCTGCCTCGTGGTTACGACTTTACAGTCAATATTGTCAGCAGACAGGCTAATCTGCTTGATCTTTTCCCTGGTTCTGAGGACGAGCTTAAGCAGAAACTGCCAGATAATGTTCATGATGGAAAGGACAACATTGCTGATCTTCTCAAGTTCAAGTACGCAATGATTGTCGTTTACGCACAATGGGTCAATCTCGACGAAGAGCCATATTCGCCCGAGCTCTTCACACAGATCAAGAACGTACCAAACGAGTTCAAGATTGTTAAGGAGGCTCCTGAAGGTACCCCGATGTCCGTCATCGCCTCCATGTGGCTGTTTGGGAGCCCCCGCGAGTTTCCCTACCCCTACGACAAGCGCACTAACAGCACCACCTCAACCGAGCTCTCCAAAACAGGCTGGTCCTCTTGGTTTTCCGGCCGTATCAACGAGGTCATCAAAGACAAGCACAACGGCCTCTGGGTCTCCTCCCAGCTCCAAGTCTACGGAGGCGAACAATCCATGTTTCGCAGAAACGCAGGTAATGGTACAGCGTACTGCTTCCGAGATGCTACCTTTGGTGGGACTTGGGATGTCTTCTATCAGGGTACGAAGGAGGCGGCTGAGAAGTGGCAGGCGGTGAATGACGAGGGTAGGGCGAAGTACTTTAGTAAGGCGGATCGACGTGTTCTCTGGGGGTCTTATGGTGATTGGAACATGAAGGATGTTTGGCAGTTTTATTACGATCCAGAGACGTATAAGAAGATGCAAAAGATCAGACAGACGTATGATCCAAAGGGGACTTTTACCGCGAACCCTTTCTGCGTGGAGGCTTTGAAGTAGGTAAAAGTGACACAAGGCTTTAGCTGTTTTCTGATAACAATGCTTACTGAATCTTTTTTTTGTTTCAAATACATCTTCAAATATTCTGAAATTATTAACCAGACCACGATCCCCTTAGAACAAATTACGTGACAAGCACACCGCAGATATGCTGCAACGTTCCTTATTTACTAATGGAAATAGCAACAGTTTCAGGTTCTAGAAGTATTGCATAGCCTTTAGGGAGTTAATAAGCTTATCTTGGCAATGAGCTGGATGACATGAACCCTACTAGTCAAACAATGAAACGATGCGTTTTTCCACGTATACGACGTCATTGGGTCATGCAGAAGGTCAAGGTCATGATCCTTTAGGCACTTTTAGCACCCTGCAAGGCAGACTAGAGTGAAATCTCGGTTAGACTCCAGTAAGCCGAGTGCTCTGCCTCTTGTTGGAGCACATTTAGTGGGCATGCTGCGATCCTTCGGGCGACTAAGCCCCACCATCGGGGCTTAGCTGTCAATCATCATCGGGACCAACACGAAGAGACTTGGTATTTATTCTAGTGTCTGCATATCTATAATACTACTCGCATTGTTGTTTCCGCGTTATATCATCAACATGTCACCAATTTCTCAACCCCAACCGGCCGCCCAGCCTGCTGGTGCGAAAGCTTCTCTGCCTGTGCAAATGTCTCAACCAAGATCGCAACAACCTATGAGTATGGGTCGCATGTCAATTATCTAGTGCTCACAAGCTTATTTACATATTGGTGTAGAATTCCAAAGGCCGCAAGGGCGGGCAGATCCGACAGAAAATCGCAGACGGCCTAGGGATGATATAGAGCGCGATGGTTGCTGTCGCGGCCTAAATTGCACTTCGGGCATTTATATGGTTCCCTGCGCATGCACACTGTGCTAAACAAATACTCCGTGCTTGGATTCGAATGAAGCGTTGAAGATAAGGCAATGATGATGAAGCTATGTGAAATGGCGCTCTAGGCTGTTGTATATACTTGCAGTGTAAGCACGGCGGGCATTCACATGGACAAAGAGGCACTATATATGGGACTGGTTCCAATTCAAGACAACATAATATATAGTTTATGGCTTTCGTTACGCGGTGCCAGTACGATAGAACTTCCTAACAACCAACTACAGTATAGTAGTCCCATTGGAACTGAGGGCCAATGCAGACGTCCTGATTGGTCGCATCATAAAACTGCTGCGACACGCCATCATTGCAATCGTCCTCGTTGGCATATAGATCAATTTGGCAGCTACCCATTTCTTCGAGCCAGAACCCTCTATGAGGATTGGGAATACTTTCGCAGCCTATGCGGGCGAGAGGGCATTAGTCATAATGATACTGGAAGTATAGATGGAGCAAGTACCTTGATTACCGTCTCCCCGAAGGTCACCAGACGGAGTCGACTCGCAGTCGCCGTCACCATAGATAGTAAACTTCCAAGCATTAGTCGCTGTTGCCAGGAGCAGCAGTGTCATCTTGCGAGTGAGCATCATTTTTGCTTTGGGCAGAAGGCGGAATACGTGCTCGGATACTGATCAGGTCGTCTTTATACGCCGGGTCCTTTTCAAGGCGTCTGGAACTGGCGGCGTGGAGGAGAGCTTGACGGAAGACGGGCACGTCAACCTTGTTGGGGATATCAATGATGATATCTGTTTTCCACTGGTCGCCGTAGATCATGTAGCGGATTGGGAAGGGGACGCCAGCTGCATGGTCGACTTCGTACTGCTCAAAGACGATATCGCGCCAGGTCTTGTTGAGGTTTCTGGACGTCATGATGGAGTAGAGGCGACTTTGAAGAGCGGGATGAGCTGAGTATTTATGTTTTTCTCACTCCTTTGTCTTGCCTAGACTCTCGGTTGTTATGTCTTTTTTGAGAGCCGCTTTCGAATGCTGGTTGCCGAAGGCTAGTACCAGAAGTAAATTTCAGCTGACAGTTTGAATCAGGGAATATCCGAGCTGACTGTCAAAGCGGAGCGCCAAATGTAGATCAAAGAGGTTATTGTGTCGGTTGCCGAATTCAGAGTCCCAAATGTAGACACAATTGGTGGGTTGAGTAAAGGTAGTTGAGCTGTCGTGTTGGTTGTCGAACGTAGATCGAGATGGCCAAGTTGAAGTTGGTTGTGGCATCATGAGCAAATGCGGGGTCAGCGCCAGATCTATGCCTCAGGTTTTGGAGATCAGTCATCAAATAGAGTGAGTGGTAAATAGTTAGTCAGTAAAGCCCTTCGGGTTATCAATTGTATATTTCGGTATTTTCTTCGGTATCTTTACCTTATACTGGTTCCCACCCAGGTATGAGAGGTGCGTCAGGTAAATACTGACCAGGATCTTGTGATGAAAACAAGTCGCTGCAGGCGATCAGCGCAAAAGATTCTCAAAGGAGAAGTAGCCGGAGTGGCAGGAGCTGAGTTTGACAAGACACTTCCTATCAAGCATCAAGGTGTAAAATAGACGATCTCGGTGAAGAGTAACCGTCCACCCGCAGCTGAAATAAAATGAAACCTCGCTTGCATCTGGATCGGCAGCCTCACGCCATTACACAGTTCGCTCTTGCACCTCTATCTCTTGCTCATCATGCAGTTGCCTTTGGGCCCTCATCTCATTGTTTGGAGTGGATCGGCACCGCGCCGATCAGTCCACTTATCTCGAAAACTCGTATTCAGCCAACAGCATGCATAACGCCTGCATGAGCTGAGAAGATTTGGTGCCGATAAAGATTGGAAGGTATAGGATAAGTTTTTCCGTACGTTGGGAATGGAAGTAGCTTACTCTCAACCTCTCTAACACTTGGCAGCTTATATCACGTAAGCTGTCCTAGAACCCAGGCGGACGTTTGGGCTCAGAGGGATCGATGGTAGCTCCTTACTCTTAAGACTAATAGACAAAGGTGGCTCAGTCTTTCTCGTAAGAGTAGACCTTTATCCCTCTAACTACAGGCAAATGCTTTACAGCCATAAAAGCCATAACACGTCTTTATAGAATTTCCAAGCCAGATAGTCAGAGGAATTACAGACTACTTCAATAACGTTATGACCCATATCAGCTACTTAGTGTTCGGGCGTAGAGACCACTTCACTACAGCTTTCTTAAATCGTTGGCAGTTGCTCGTTGCCTCTAAAGTTATAATGCTTTACGAGCACAGATCCACCCAGGAGTGGATGGCTGACACTTGTCAAAGAGGTGGCAATACGAGGTTACTTAGCGAGGGGTTGGTTTGGGTGGTTTCAAGATATATATGAAGGCTTCAGTATTCTGAAAGAATTAGAATGATTTTTTGAAGCGGCATATCAACGTGCGAGGATCGGACGGTGGCGATGAGGTACAGTCAGTCACGCTCTTGAAGGGTAATGAGAGTCAGCTGCTTGAATCATTTACTCTTCAATTTACTATCAGTATATTTAAACATTTTCTTTCTATCTTAACTCGACATACAGGTCAATGCCCGCCATCTAGCTAGAGTAAGGCTTTCCCTTCTTAAGAGTCTCAAGAACAGCAACACTAAGGTTGGGAAGCTTGAAGCTGAAAGCGCCCTTTCCGTCAGCCTTGATAACGGTCTTCTTAGTATCAACAACATTGTTGCCCTTGTGAGGATCATTGAAAGCAAAAGGGTCCTTCTCCTTGTTGGTCAGAAGAGTAAGCTCGGCCTGAGCACCGGGCTTGACACCCTCGAAGGACAGAGACACGGGGACGTCAGCGCCCTTGGTGGTGTTGTACGCAGCACCCTTCCAGATGAGAGTGCCCTTATCCTCGTTCTTGCCAGCGACGTAGTAGAGAGGATCGAAGTTGGAGGTCGCGGGGAGAGTATGTGTCATGGGGTGTCCGGCGAAGAGGGACCAGACATACCAGCTGGTAGAACGAGTAGTCATGGCGGAATCAGCGGCGAATTGAATCATGGTGATGGACCACTGCCAACGGTTCTCGTTCTTGAGGATGGGGGCGTAGAAAGTTCCGGGGATACGGTCGGCGTTGCGCTCATAGCCACAGAGAGCGACGGCCTCGCCAACACCAGAGATCCACCAGGGGTAAGGCATCAAATTGCCGCTCCAGCCAGTTCCACCGTTGGGGTGAGTAGAAGCAACCTCGCCAATGATGTGACCGTACTTGTTGTTGTCAAACAGGTTGAACTCCTCAACAAGAGCATTAGGCTCGCGGTAAGGATGGTAGTCACCGATTCCAGGAGCAGGAATGTCGAAACCAGCATCCTTGTTGCCAACGGGGTCGATAGAAGCGCCGGAGGAGATGACGGTGAGATCAGGATGGGCCTTCTTGATAGCGTCGAGGAACATGGGGAAGCGGTACTCCTTGTAAGAGTTCCAACCGGTGGGATAGCCAGCGAGCCAGTCTTCGTTTCCGATTTCAACGTAGGAGAGTCTGAAAGGCTTAGGATGACCAAGCTCAGCACGCTTCTTGCCCCATTTGGAAGTGACGGGACCTCGGATGAATTCGATCTCGTCGAGGGCGTCGTCGATAAGAGGCTGGAGTTGGTCCTTGGGGGTGACAGAGCCATCGAGGGAGAGGCCAGCGTAGACACCGACAACTAAAATCTGTTAGCATGCACAGAACCGTCACCGAGTCTTATAGAACCTACTGATTTCCAGGTTCATATCCTCAGCCCACTGAAGGTACTCCAAGATTCCGAGACCGTGGGTCTGCTGGTAGTTCCAGACACCTTCGAAACCAGGTCGGTTGCGAAGAGGTCCGAGGGTATCCTTCCAGTCCCACCAGGTCTTGTTGGTGTTGCCCTCCAGCATGTTACCACCGGGGAAGCGCAGCAGGCTCTTTTATACATGTCAGCTACTACTCGCCAGAGACGTGAGGCGGTGAAACTTACAGGGTGGAGTCCTTCGAGAGCCTCAGCAAGATCAACTCGAAGACCGTTCTTGCGGCCCTTGTAGGTAGGAGGGAACAAGCTGATGAGGTTGAAGTCGAGAGCTCCATCAGCTCCCTGCAAAATGTCAGTATAGTTCATATCTCAGTTTTGATTGTAACTCACCTTGGGATCATAGGTAATAGCAAAAGTGTTGTTGCTGTTGGGAGCGTTCTTGTTAGGAGTGAGCACAAACTCATGCTCAACCCACTGCTTCTTATTGGCTTTGGACTTGACCTTGACGCTGCCAAATACATCATCGGTAAGGTTAGATCGCAGAGACGCAGTAAAGTGGCCCTTGTAAGCACCCTTGACCCAGAAAGAGCCAGTGTACTTCTGCTTCTTGACGTCCATTCCCCAGTAACCCTCATTGAGGAAACCGATCTCCTTGGACTTGCTCTTTCCAGGCTTGACGTTCATAGAAACGGGGAGAGCGTCGGAGAGGGGAGTGTCGAGACGGTTGAGAGAGAGCTTAGCATCGTTGATGGGCCTCCAGCCAGACAGAGAAACAGGGTATTTCTTGCTGTACTGGAAAGCTCGGTTACGGATGAGTTCAGCGTAGATGCCACCGTCACCGGAGTTGTTAATATCCTGGCACAAGTTAGCCTCACAATCGTCGTCAGTGGTGAGTCAAGACTAACCTCGTGAAGGAAGCCATATTGGTGACCGCTAGTGGCGTTTCCGCCCTTGCTGTCCACCTTGATGTTGACAGACTCGACAGCCACGAAGCAAGCCGCAGCCGCAAGGATTGAACTGAAGCGAACCATGATGTCAGGTTTCGATTGACCTTGCCGTGCAGATGAGGTGAGATTCCCAGAGACTGCGACGCTGCCAGCGGTCTTATATATAGAGTATCCTTCAATTCAGGCACAAACCCGCACAATTCAACCGGCTTAACCAACCCCATTCCGTTCCTGCAGGAAACAAGCGGTCCAATAATTGACAAGATAAGCTTCTCCGCACTTTGACGATCGTATCATGGTCACTGCCGAGAGAGCCATTTGAAACTGTCAACTTTACCCGAACGCGGGGGACGATCGTGAGAAAAACGGTTAAATTCTGGGGGGTTGATCATGACGTTTACTAAAAACTGTCGATCATGGCTTCTTTTTTTTCGAGTTGGGGTGAAAAGCTCCAATTGAGCAGGGGGGGAGGCGGAAGAGGGAAATGATTCGTGCGCATGGTAGAGCTTGTGTGGACCTGAGTCGTATTTTGTCGTGATCTTCATGATTGACTCGGTGAAGCTCCCCAAAACAAGCTTAGCTTTTCCGATTGACAATTTCTTCCAATTCATCCACGAATTAACGCGATAAATTACAAGGGGCCAAGGCATGTTCACATGATGAGGGACCGGATAAATGTCACTTGGCTATATCATGTCATGTCATAATCATACTAGCATTCTGCTTTCTATCGCTATTTCGTAAAAACATAAACAATTGCTTCCAATTTCTGTTTCAATTAATCTTCGCTTTGCTCCAAGTGATCAGCCTTTTCCTTGCTTGCGAGGAATTGCTGAGGAGTGTTGCGAGGTCGAGTCTTTGCGAACTTGACTGTTGAGAACACGGAGGGCGATTCCTTGAAGATGAGCTCGATCTCTTCGAGGTTGCGACCCATGGTTTCAGGGAAGAACAGGAAGACCGAGATGGGAACGCATGCGGCGATGACGGCGTACACGATGTAGTACTGCCAGCCGATACTCTCGAGAGCGACGGGAGTGACCATGACGACAATGAAGTTCCTACTGATGTTAATATCTGCGGTGACAGGAATGAGGGACAACATACCAGAGCCAGTGGTTACCGGTCGAGATGGACGACATGGCCATTCGGAGGCGGATGGGAGCAACCTCAGTGCAGTACAAGAAGTTGGCGCCCAAGAAACCGATGGGAACAAAAGTATTGTAAAGGTAAATGAAGCACCCAGCAGCAATCATGGCAGGCTTGTTCTCACTGCCGAAAGAGGTGGTGATGGCGAGGGCGATCATGCAGGCCGACATGCCAGCACCACTGATCATGAAGACGGCACGACGACCGAAACGATCGATGGTGAAGAAAGCGATGAAAGAAGCGAGGAACTTCCAAGTGAGAGCTCCTCCTGTGAGAATCTTGGCTGTCTCGGCGCTCATACCCAGGTTCTTCTGGAAGAGAACGTTGGCGTAGACGCTGACCAGGTTGGAACCACTCATCTGCTGGTAGAACTGAAGAAGAATGCAGAGGATGAAGCGGTACAGGAGCTTATCCTCACCCATCTTGAGCATATCGCCCAGATGAGCAGCGTTGTCGGAGGTCTCTTCGAGGGAGTGCTCAATGCCAGCAACTTCAGCAAGAACCTCTGTGGAGTCGATGGGAAGACCCCGGAGAGCAGCGACGGCGTGACGGGCCTCCTCAGATCGGTTCTTGAGAACGAGCCATCGAGGGCTCTCGGGGAAGAAGTAGATGCTGGCCATGAGGATGAGGGAGAAGGCAATGGCGATGGCGATCGGGGGTCTCCATGTAACAGGGCCATGGTGAAACTCGAAGAAACCAAGGTTGATCCATGACTCAAGAACATAACCAAGACAGATGAACAGACCCGTCAAGACAACCTGACGACCACGGTTCACAGCCGCCGACGTCTCACTCTGCCAAACCGGCACAATGGAACTCAACTGCCCAATACCCAATCCAATGATAACTCGTCCAACAATGAACTGCGCGAGTCCAAAAGACGACGCCTCAAGGATCTCTCCAATCAAGGAGCAAATGGACGCAGCAAAGATGACATTCCTACGTCCAAACTTATCACCCGTGTACGAGCAACTCAACGAACCGATGAGCGCACCGATGACAAAGGTCGCGACGACGAAGCCCTGGAGGGTAGATTTGGAGCTCTTGTCGGCGCCGGTGGAGTTAACGGTGTCGATTTCGGGGAAGGTCTTGACCCAGTCTTCCTCAGAGAGGAGACCGCCGATGCCAGCTTGGTTGTAGCCGAAGAGGACGAAGGAGGGAGCGACAATGGCGGCGATTTGGAGGATGGACAGCGACTTGCCGCTGACGCCCATGTATGTTGGCACGCTCATCTTGTCTTAGGGATTTGGAGAACAAGTTGGGGAATGGGCCTGGGTTGGAGATTGGAATTGGAGGTTCATCGCTAGGTTTTATACCAATCTCATCACCCAGACTAGAGACTCCAGATTTCTGCGGAGCCCCATGGAGAAGCAGGAAAAAACCCCTCGTATGTGGGGATAAGATTTAGTTGATCCAAGCTCGACTGTAACAGTGAGAAGAACATGGTGAGATTATTATTTCTCGCCATGGCATCTTTTTTTCTCACGGTGAGGTTTTGGGGTCACGGATAATACGGCACGGTCTCTTTTCGGAGGTGCCATGTCGACAGTGGATATCGCGTCCCGCGAAATGGATCCCTCTGCTCCGCAGTCGTCATAGCCCGCGAGTCAGAACAGACAAAATCTCGCAGCGATAAGGCTCGGAGTAACTGTAATAGGCATTCCTTATCGCCAAGCTATGAGGCTCATGCACGGCATTGGATGGCTGCGGGTCCGGTAGAGGCGTGCTGCCCCTGGTCGCGAACGGCAAAAACGGCACTTTCGAGATGTTAGTCTCTTGTTGCCTATACCAAGCGAGAGGTGTTTACGGGAGATTGCGGAGCTTGGTGGTATCATTTTGCATCGTCTAGAACGTTTTAATCGACGTTGGTCAAGTGTTTAAGCTTCAAATAGTCTTCGGAGTTCAGATTTGGAGCGATGCAGGTCGGGAAGCTTACTCGACAGCAGTCCCGGACTTGGGCGGTTCGAATCGTTCTAGAAAATTTCTAGGGGAGAAGCATTGTCGATCTTCTGTTCCGTGGCGCTCTCGGCCGATCCGTTGTCCGGTATTTGAACGCTTATGTAAGATCAACAATGACGTCTTTTAATCGAGGGATTTGAATCAGTAAACCATCTGATGTAGCACGTTAAATGAAGTAAAGAGTATGTAATAGAGCGTATGTAAAACTGACGAGAGAGATATCGGCGAACTCGATATCTCTGACCAATTACAGTACCATCATTTATAAAATTGTGGAAAAGACCCTTTGTTCATCTTACCTCCACGGGGAATCTCAAACTAAAAGTAAATACTCCGTTATGGATATTTCAATCTACCCCATATCACTTGCTCAACAAAAAATCTCTTGATGCTTCGTTGATCCACAATCGTGAGATGGCTCCAGATTAGATGACTCGAGAAATCTGGAGCCTCAAGCCCCCACGGCCCGCTCAACGTTACACACACTGGACGGCATTACTTTATAAGAACGGCGCCAGGTCCGGTTTTGTTCGTGAGATGTGATGAGCTTGGACCTTGGATGTGACCGCAAGATTGGTGTGTTACATATCGGTGCGATAGCCCACATCACGAGGGAGTAGATGTGGTGTTTTTGCGACCGAGAGTCGCGCCTCTGCATATCCGAATCGCTGAACTGATAAGAAGTTCGACTCTGCATGAATTGGGGATAATCTGCGGTGGCATTTGCGGATGCGATAGTACGATGAAGATAGAGTTCGGACATAGCGTAGTATCTCCGTGTGTCGATGAATTGGTCCGATATCGTTTACAAATAGGGACATATCTCAGCTGGGACCTGAAAAAGGTGAACTGAGGCTGCAACAGTGATTGGAGATGCCTTCTAAAGTTCTAAAAAGATGCTGGATCAACATGTAAGACGGTAAAATGCGGGGACGAAACACCGTAAGAGATCTCTTATGGTTGCGAATAAGCATAGATCATCTTTATAAAACCCCCAGACAGACCCCTTGAATCATGTCATTTTTCTACATTGCACGATCAGATTAAATGAGATGAGCTGGAAAATGTCATCATCTCCTACCCTGGAGTTTTGACCCGTTCCTATCGTTATCGATTGCAGCTGCTTATCGGTTGGATGTGCTTCCTCGTTCTTATCTTATCTTATCTTATCTTATCTCACCTATGCTTCATCGTAGGCTGGCGCTGAGTAGCTGGGTCAAGCCATAATGCCAACAACTGATAGCTTGACAAGTTTTATCTACTTAGCAGCATAACACTAAAAGACGTATCTGAGGTCGACAATGGATACGATGGATATGATGAAGAGAGATCCATGGAAAGAGGGAACTGAAGCGCGAGATCAGGAGCCACGAAAGGTCGAACAGTGCAGACTGGTCGGCGTCCGCGGACTTTTACACCAATTGTCCATCGCCCGGCTCGTCCAGGGGCACTGTGAATATCTGTCGCACAGGTACAGGTACTCTGGAAACCTGTTAAGATTATCTAAGAATGAGCCTGCACCTCGAATTTTCCATGTTTCTCCTTTGCCATTATCTTCAATCTTCGCAAGTAAAATCCAATAGACCTCAATAAAGGTAGATAATAATTAAAAAAGTTGGAGGAAATACACAGATTGGCCATAACGGCATGATGTAAAAGCAATTCAAAGAATTGGTAGCTGTCAAGCTGATATATAACCAGGAAGTTGACAGTGCCCGCGGGCAGCGAAGCTCCGGTCCCCGCGGACCTTCCTTGTTCCACAAGATCTCAGCTGAACTGCCTATGCTTCTTTGGACTTAAGCAATCCATCCCAAAGGCCAGTTGGATTGAAACATTTTTCTTCTTTATATCTCTTAGCTCTTGGTGTACCGAGGTGCCGAGGCATCTATTTTTAAGTTTGCGGGGTAGCATTGGAAGCATTGAAGATTTACCTATCTCGATCGTTCGATGGAGATCAATTAAGGTCAATCACACTCCGATCCTAGATCCATGGGACTTTCTCTCTCGAATTATCTCAACAACGCACTTATCATAATGCCTTCTATATCAGCCTCCATAGTCACGGTTCTCATACAATGGTTCCGCGCAAACAAGGCCGTCCAGGAGGACGAAGAGGTGATGCGCCAGTACATTCACGACACGTACGTACGGCCGCAAGACCATCGCCCTCCCAGCAGTCTCGGCTCGAACATCACCATTGATCGCGTCGATGTACATGAATGGCCCTTATACAAGATATCCACCACGGACGCTCAGAATAAGAGCCAACAGCGAAAGGCCCTTCTTTACATCCACGGCGGATCGTTCTTCAAGGAGATCTACCCCCAGCATTGGCAACTCGCCGCGCAGGTTGCTACTGAGACGGATCTGGATGTCTTGGTACCGATTTATCCGCTGGTCCCGAGACCGGTAGCTACAGCGCAGAAGCTCGCCGATGGGTTTGTTGATATTTGTCGTTTGTCGAAGCAGCCCATCGTGAGCATCGCGGGCGATTCAGCGGGCGGTACACTCGCTCTATCAACTACTCTCCATCTCCGAGACACAGCGCCTGACCTTTTTGCAAAAGTACGTTCGTTAGTTCTCATAACGCCCTTTCTCGACTGTACAGTCGATCATCCAGAAGCACTACGTATCGACAAGATCGATTTCTGGCTGGGTGTAACGGGTCTCCGCATCTCAGGGAAGATGTTTGCAGGAGATTTGCCAATCAAACATCCGCTTGTTAGTCCGCTATACGGCGATATGGATAAGCTTCCACCATTGTTGATGTTTGGTGGTCCAAGAGATCTGCTTTGCGCTGATGCTAGACGATTGAAGTCAAAGTTGCTGGGCAAAGACGTGGATGAGGCTCCTGCGGGGAGTGTGGAGACGGATCGGCTTGTGTATGTTGAGAAGGAGGATATGATTCATGTCTGGCCTATACTTCCGCATAGTGAAGGTGCAGAGGGACGAAAGATGATTACTACTTTTGTTAATAAGCACTTAGAGCGATAGATATCTTTCCATTTAAAGATTTTAGGAATGGCCAAGTTTTCAGTCGCCAAGCTTCCCATTCAATATGATGAAGTCACATCCGAAAGTCCTTTTGGCAAAGCCCATAAGCCGCAAGGTTTGTCAGCCGGTTTTCGTAAGCATCATGCGTCTTGGCCAATCAGACCTTCTCCAATCCATCAATTTTTAAGCATATCAACCAGGTTCATCCAATGCTACAGGATCGTCAGCGAATGGTTGCATTAAGCAAGACCCACCTCCCCAAAGGAGCATCCGGAGCTTGGAAACTATAGGGCTGGGGTTATGTCATCGCCTGCAAAGCCATGCAGTGAGAACATATGTTGATTTCGGTATAAAGAGGGCAAAGATGTATGTAATGAGACTCACCACTGGAATCATTAATTGCTTCATTACTTGTTGAGATATCGGTAAAGATGCGCTTCTTTCAACTCGCTTTTGCCTCATTGGCATCCGTTGTAGTGGCGACTTCATCCTTCGATACTTGGGCTCACGGCCGAGTTGCCCTGCAAGACGTAAGCATTCACTTTCGCTACGCCGGCTCGGGACCTCCTCTTCTTCTCGTCCACGGAAACCCCCAGCATAGTCTTACATGGCAATTTATCGGTCCTATCCTCGCTCAGAACTATACCGTCATTGCGCCCGATAACCGAGGCGCTGGTGATTCGAGCGTCCCTCCCGATGGCAACTACACCGCTGCTGCATCGGCAGAAGATCTCAAAGGCGTGTTGGATTTCTTGAACATCACTTCTACATATGTGTTTGCGCATGATAAAGGAGTCGGGATGGCAACCGCACTGGCTATCAAGTATCCAGATCTTGTCAAGAGACTTGCTCTGGCCGAGTATGTTCTTCCAGGGTTTACCTACGAGCAATCTTCAAATCCTGCGCCGTTTTGGGATCTTTATCAGAACTGGCAGTTGGCATTCTTCCAGGTCCCCGATTTAGCCGAGTTTCTCATGTCGGGAAAGGAAAAGCAATTCTTGCAGTGGTATTTCTACCATGGAAGTTACTCTGGCGTTGAGAGCTTTAGCGAAGAGACAGTCAACAGATATACGAGCAGTATTTCGAAGCCAGGATTTCTAAGAGCAATGCTTGGACCGTTCTCGAGTTCGACTGTTTACCAGGATGGCAACTTCTTCAAGGCTGCCCTGAACGAAAGCCGATTGAGTGTACCGCTGCTTGGTATGGGCGGTGAGGCAAGTCTGGGATTGAAATCGGTTCTGAAACAAACCTTCGAGCCAGTTTCATCTGATCTGGAAATTGATGTCATCCCGAAAGCAGGGCACTGGATTGGTGAGTTTTCCTACTGACCCCGCTAATGGACGTAGCTAATTGACGAGCAGCGGATGAGAACCCTCGATGGACTGCTAAGAGAGTAGCCAAGTTCTTTGGCGGAGACGATGATAGCCTGCAAAAAGTTGATTTGGGTTACTTGGATGATTTGGTTACACTGGACGTCGGGTTTTATGGTACCAGGAGGAACCTTGCATTGGGCACTCAGTAAGCGATCAGGGATGTTCAGACAGTCATTGAAAAGGTGGGTGCAGGCATGGTTCTAAGGGCTCATGGGCAACCCCACGAAGGTTCCGTACGTTCAAATGAGGCCGATAGTTGAATAAGGGGTTTGAGTCACAGGATCGCAGTCGGCATAAATACGTCGTATGTAAATACTCTCAAAATAGATACAAGAATGTTGCGCCTGGCAACTCCTACAATCAATCTCATATATATTCCATCATAGCAAGCCCAAAGCTTACTTCTTAACAGTGCACCCAATGCGCTTAGAGTCAATAGCAATGTCGTCGAACCAGAAAGTGTTGACAGCACCGCTATAAGACTCCCAGCCAAAGTAAACACCCTGAACCTTGGGCTTAGGCTTGCTCCTGGCCCAACCGTTGGCATAAGAGCTGGGAGCCTCGGGCTTGTAGACAAGACCATGCACGGGGTTGTCGTTAAGCCAAGTGGCGATGGTACCATCGGGGGAGAGGTGGTACTCGAGGCACTGCCAGGTGTTGGCGGGGATGCTCTTGGAGGCAGCGATGCCGTCGGGGGATAGATCGGGAAGAGTGGCGTCGTCGGATTCGTGGTTGTACATCATGATCTTGCTCTGGCCGCCGATGCGGAGATGCTTGCCCTTGCCCTGCGCAGCGTCAGGCATAGTGATGAAAGTGACGTGCGAGTCATCAAAAGCCTTGGCAGTTTTCCTATAATTGGAACAGTGATCAGTAGCTATTCTCTTGGCATGTTCAGCTTTAACTTACATCCAAGTTCGGACATAGACATGGCCCTCGGGAACAGCATCGGTTCCGAAGAACTTGTGTCCGCAGAAACCATTGGGTCCACCAGTGACCTTGATAGAGTTCTTTCCACTATGCGCAGTAGTCTTGTCAAGCTCAACGCTACCGCCCTGATCGCAGTCAGGCGCATAAGTCGGCCAAGCGACCTTATCCCAGCCACTCTCGAAATCCTCAGCGACCTGGCCGAGGGCGAGGGGCAGCACAGAGAGTGCAGCAAGGGCAATTTGACGAAGCATGATGAAAATATACGAGAAATGAAATATAGACTGGAAGAAGTGAAGTGAAGTGAGGATGAGAAGCCAAGATGCCAAGAATGAAGGGACGATGCGAGATCTATATATGAGCTGAAAATGAGAGACGATATTAGGGACTGAAGCCTGAAACAGGGCGGTTCTCTGCTTGTGGTTGTCATTGGTCGTGCAGGGGTTTTGCGGTTAGTTCGGAATCGAAAGCCCGCAATTTCCTTGTCGGGCCATGAGGTGAAACCTGAGACGAGCATGACGGGAATTCTTCCGTGGAAGGGGTGTGAAACAATCTATTTATCCGTCTTTTGACTGGATGA
Source organism: Fusarium sp. NRRL 25303 (assembly GCA_013396255.1). Taxonomy (NCBI): domain Eukaryota; kingdom Fungi; phylum Ascomycota; class Sordariomycetes; order Hypocreales; family Nectriaceae; genus Fusarium; species Fusarium sp. NRRL 25303. Next base: position 2,358 of record JAAOAY010000559.1, on the reverse strand, counting down.
TTTTTCTGGTTCTTGAGGGGTTAATTGGTGTTATACATATTTAATCATATTGCTTCATGCATTTTTCGGATCAAGATGGCCGTCTATCCGATGATATGTAGTATAGGAAGTGGGTTGGCGTAGCATGTAGAACATCACTACCAAGATTGGGTTAAGTAGTTGAGTAAAGAGATTCGGATGAAGCCGCGAGATACTCGAAATGGAAAAGGACGTTTTCTGTTCGGAAGTTGTCTTTGTTCTATTTCCTATAGACATCTAACGCCCAAATACAAGCCTGACTATAGGTACCTCCGCCAGGTTATAGCTTGCCTAAATAGGATAGAAAACTATCCAACTCGTGTTCTTTACCATTCCGCCAGGGCTTAGGCTTCTTTCAACCACTCACCTCATGGTCCTATCACAGAAATTCATCCACAGAAGAGCGCCAAAGAACTCAAACATTAAGGGTTCTGGCATCATACACCCGAATAATGCCTCCAAGAACGCTAGACAGCATGGTCTCGGCTGATGAAGCCTCTATTACGATCATAGTAGTCTATGGTGCAATATTAGAGCCTGACACTTTGGTTGGTGTGGCAGCTATTGGCAATGCTGGCCAGCCTTTCTAGATAAGTCTTTTTATAGATGCTGTCTGGGTCAAATACAACGTTGGTGGCGTCTATGTTTGGTGAGGACGATGACTTGCCTTTCGGTTAGAGCCGAGGGTGATGGATGAGGATTTTCTAAGGTGTTCTAAAGCAGTGTCATTGCATAAAGAGACGGTGACAGAATGCACTTTGCAAGTACAAAGCAATTCGGTTTATCGGTAAAAGTAGAGCGCTAGACCTCCGAAATGCCCCGACGTTTCACCACCACTAAGGGTTTCTTTGAAGGGATGAAAAACGGTGTTGGTGCAACAAAGCCAATTACAGTAGCAAATTGAAATGTGCGACTAGTGGAACTTGCAGACGGATTTAGCAACCAAAGACAAAGGCTTGATCGTGGCTAGTTTAGTCTTGTTTTCGGGACCAGAATTCACTTGGATGGATTAATCCAGACCGGGAAATTCTCACAAGGCAGTAAAACACTCAAAGTAGAAATCAATAACTTCCTATTTTACCGCGGCATTTCTCTCTAGCTCCCAGCCAAGAATCGCCCAAGTATCTAAAAGCCAGCGACATCCTCAAAAGATCAAGCAAACTCCTACTCAGGGATAGTCTGACAAACCTACCTTACCGTTAGGCCTAATGGTTGTGAAGGCATTTGGTGTATTGCCTGGGACGTGTCTCAGGTCTTAATCAAATCATTGTGATTAGGTGCTTGTTTCTGTACTTCCGCCATCATTCAAGCCATTGCCACCTGGTGGAACAGACTTGACGACATGGCCCGTTGGCAGTTGATCGCCGTTACAGTCCCAGAAGCGTACAGTACAGTGTTGGTGCGTCCAGCCATCACTGGAACTCTTATGCCAGCCAGTCATGACACGTGCGCTGACAGCTTCTGGGGGAGCTTGCTCCACCGTCAACCTGACTATTTCGGCTCTAATAGACTGGCTTTCTTGTTGATCCCTCTCTTTACCCAAATACATATTTTGAAAGAAACTGACATTGGCAGCGTCCATGTTGACAGCAACGTTGGCGATTGCGTTGAAGTCGATTCAAGGTGTACAGGGTCGAAGGAGCAAGACAGAGCTCAGGTCACAACGAAAAGGCGATCGGCACTTTTGGTATTTCAGTCGAGCTGAGTAGTACAAAGATGGCAAAGTTTGGTGTTTATGGACAGGATACAGCAGAGAGGGAGCGTGACGTGAAATAAACTGTGTAAGTCGACAGTAAGAGCCCACTATATATAAGAGTGGTATGAGGTGAACATATTATTGGGATAATGTTCTCGGTGAACCGTGAACTCACCTGGTTGTTCGTTGTTCGTTGTTCTTGTAATGTTCAATGACACATGCAGGGGGTGACTTGGTTCCCAGTGCAAGTTAAGTAGAACACTTAAAGCGGAGTGCATGGCAGTTTTGTTCCTTAAAGTGGGCGATCAATCCATCGGCCACAGATTCTCCTAATTTCGCATCCAAAAAAGTACCTGTTAGGAAGTTAGTGCCACGGCGATGCTACGACAAAGACGTCAGCCGACCTCTATGTTGTGGTTCAGAGCGCGCACGAATATCAAAGAACAGCTGTAATCAAATGCAGCCTAACAGTGGACGAGAATTCTTGCAGCTCGAAACGCATCTTGGTTGCCACATCTGCCCCCCCCTCCCCCCCCTTTACATGATCGAGACAAAAGAGTCTTTGTTGTCTATGCCTTATTTCCGTGGCACGGATCATGGCCTGTGCCTTTCCACAATGGTAGCTGGTGATTGATTGATTTCGG